>JAPYMA010000718.1:0-137405 GCA_035041965.1 Anisakis pegreffii | reverse complement strand
TAGCCTTCGTTCAGTTACGTATTCATTCGCCTTTACCCTCTCAAGTACGTACTGTCCCAGCCTGATGATAATCAGACACTGCAGTCAGTCATTCAGTGAGCGAAAGGTGAAAGAAGAAACATCTGTTAAATAATCGACTTTACGCTCACAAATAAATTGTTATTTGCAATAATGATGAACTGAAAGAGTTCTTCTATTTGATGTGTATTTTTTTCGATTCACTAAAGAAGAAAAATTGTTTTGGTATTGTTGCAGTTTTGATACTTGAAAGTGTTGTAATATAAATGTCATTATTTGCGGTCTTCAATCGGTGTTTCTTTCAGAAGCATTATTTACTCAACATTCCAGGTAAACAAACAAACAAACAAACAAACACTCTTAATCAATCACTATTCCCATTCATCTTAATAACCCCTCTCAAGCATTTTCCTCTCACTCTTACTTACCCGTCTATTTACTCGTTTCCAAATAGTCCGCCTCATCATTTCAAATTTGTTTACATTTATCATTTATTATGTTTTCACGTACTCACCTCTAAACATTCCAGTATGAATGAGTCTGTTCAAAAAAATCATACTTTTATAAATTCCAACACGACGGTGTCGTTACCTGAATTATTTACTCGCCATCCGTTATTACACAACCGCATTTTCGATTCCCAGTTCCAGTCCGTTGTTGAGTGTAACTGTTGAGAGGTTATAAATTCTATCATACTTAAAATTCATTCTCGTCGCAAATTTCGGTTGCAGCTCGACTTCTTAGTAGCGCTTTCTTGTGTTTGTTTGTTCAATCATTCCATGGAAGGAAGATTATTGCGGATTTTTTTTTCACTGTAGCGAAGAATTTTCGTTTGCTCCTTTGGAAGGAACTTCCTCCGTCTTGGTTTCACAATTCAATTTTCTACGAATGAAAAACGTCTAAAATTCAATTACCGTTGTTGATTTATTTGGAGTAGTGATGATGTGTTAGGATCCACTTTTCTATTTGGGACCATTTGTGATTGAATTTGCTTTCGTAACTTGGTTTGGATAATTTGATTCATGTGTCTCGTTCACACAAAAACTCTGCGCCTGAGGTTTTCGTCGAAATGTGCAGTGTTTATGATCTGATATGATTGTGTGAGATGACAATTGAGTATTACCGAGGAACTAAGTTCAAGCAAGTATTTGCTGACATCGTTGTGACTGATTCTTGGAGTCTTAACAAATTTTGATGCGAAATATCTGGTTAATTGAACGTTTATCATTTTTTATGAACAAAAATCGTACAGATTGCGTGAAAGCGTTGAAGATTGTTTGATCCGTTCGAACAATTGTTTATGTGTGGTATATCGTTTATAAATAAACGCATTCGGTTTGTATGCGATGATAGTTAAGCAAATTGAGCACCGTTGCCCACTGCAAAAGAGTATCAATTTGTAGCGATCGCCGTTGTTCGAGTCATAATTCACTCTCGCCACTTCTTTTGATGAATGCAGAATTTCCTGAACCCAAAGTGCATCTATTCATTTATCACTTCCTTTTATCAATTAATTATCTGTGAGGTTCAGTCATTCTTCACTCTGAGGTTTCATGTGTGTGTTTGCGTGTGTGATTAAATGGAATATCAAAAGTGCGTTTGAGATAGTGATGGTAACGTTTAAAGAGCATTACACGAATAGAATTAATGAATAGAACGTGGATTATTCTGATTAATTAGAACACATGATATTCAGTTAATTTATTCGAAAAAAAAATAGCAGGACGAGTTTTACGGAAGAGTAGTCGTACATGCATACAAATGCGGCGTATTTAGCATTTACTTTGCCGAAGAAGCCAGTTCAAAATGTTCATTTGATTTCATTTCACCTCTACATTCTCTCCGCTTCTTTTGCGCTCCTCTTGCTGATGTATCGTCACTAATCCAGAATTATTATCTGTTCATGCATGCATATGTTATCCACCCATCATCACATGATGTGTATCACTTTTGAACAAGCCCCGAGGACGGCTACTTTTGCTTATGCAGTCTGGAATTATTCGAGTCTGGAACTATGTAAGCTTTTTATATAAGTGAAAGAGAAAACTGATATGGACTTAAGTTATCGGCAGATAGGTTTGATAATATTTAGTCATAAGAATTATGAGTAGTGGAATTCGTTCAGTTTATAAGTGTGGATATCATAACATGTGCAATTTTATATTCCAGTCGTTTCGATGTAATATGTGGATGGTTTTTGTTGCGTGCATATATTATTTATTACTACTTGCATTATACAAACATCAAGAGCCACACTCAGTAGTGCGCGTTTACTAGTCATTTGAACAAATGTCACGTATGGTTTATTCAGATGACAACTGAATACTCAACAAACCACTCAGTATGAGAAGGCAACGGTATTCAATGATGTGGTGTTTCAACCATTGAGTTTTGTACTCGCGTTGGAAATTTTCAAGAATTGCCTAAAATTTGGTGTGTTTCTTACTTTACGAACTGATATGCATTCAGATATCATAAATCCGTCCACTTTTTCATTTTGCTTTTTTGAGTATGTCTTCAGCATAAATTTCCAGTGCTGTTTACATGCAAAGATATAGAAAAAAGTGTGCATGCTACTGCTGCTGCTGCTGCTGCAGGACATTGTTCATCCATTTACACTATTTGGCAATGATGTTGATGGATGGATGAAGGAAGGAAGGAAGAATAGCAAAAAGCTATTTGTGTAATGATTCTAAATGTGATCCTAGTTGATTTGTAAAGTTTATATGACGAATGATATGAGCTGTGTATGTTTGTGTGTGAGGGTGTGTGTGTCGGTCGTTTCAGAGCCTAACTTTTTGTGTTCAGTAAGAGGAAAATTTTTCGAAATTTTAGTGCTGCGTCTTCTCTCGAATTCAATTCAAAACCAATTTATTATTTGCTAGAAGAGGTTAGTAAAATCTTCTAGTCAAACAACAAATGTTGTTAATCATTAGGAGACGCGATGCGGATGGATCACAACCATCCTTATCTTTACAACTAATTTTTATTTATTCGCTCTCACTCACTTACTCACCCATAATACATCAATCAACTAAACGAAACTCGTCAACGTTTCGAATTTTATTTGATTGTTTAAGTTGTTGAATTGTTATCGCTGAAGTGTGTGTTGTTCTTGAGTTCAACAACAGTAACATATGCTCGCTCGCTCGTACATTTATTCTCTGTTCACTCAATCAACTCTCCACAACAGCCATTCATCTTCAGTCACAATTTTATTTTCATTTTGTTACATCGCAAACTGATGATTGTTCATCTCACGCCTCAGGTTATATTTAGACCAAATCGTTTTAGTGCAGAAACTGCATACAGCAGCGCATTTCGTTGCAGTCGTCATTCATTCACTCACTACTTCGTAGCATATCACTTTGCGTAAATATCCGTTGGGCTTATTCTCATTATTCGTGCATTTTTCAGTTTCGTCATTGATCCGCAATGCTCTAACTTATCAGTGCTTTCTTTTTTCATCAATATCTAATTTGGAACTGTCTCAGTTGCAAATAATCTGTCGATTTTGAAATCCGGTGCTTTTTAGTTCACCACTTCAACTCATGATGTGATCATGATTCGAAAAGTTTCTTTCGAAATTTAGCTCTCCCCTCTGCTCCGAATTTCAGACTTTTTCGAAAGGATGTGATAACTTTTTGTTTGCACATAATTAATGCTTCACTAATTTCGTCATCGACAGTATATCAATCTTAAATATTTTTTAAATTTCATCTTTGTCCTCTGAAACGTTTTTATTGTAATTTCCATTCATCTTCTTTTTTTTGCGAGCAATTTATCTGTTTCTAAAATCACAAGAATTTCATTTTCGTTGAACACGTCGAAGGCAGCAGCAGCTGTTGCTCGACGAACTTTTTGCAGTGCCTGCCGATTGTCGTCAACACATGACTGAATCGTAAGCATATCAACGAATTTGCATTCGCGGCTGGGTGATGTTTGGCTTAGAAATTGTAGATTAAAACTGAAATGTGCTTATGTGTGTGTATATTTCTTTATCGGGTTGGTGTCTTTCGAAATTGAAACGGAAATTTTGTTTGAAATAAAATTTTGTCAACGTTTGCTAAGGTAATTACTGCGTTTAGCATTGGCAGAATAAACCTTTGATGGGGTTAATCGACTCATCTTTTCATCGCTTTTTTCCTCACCTGTCTGAATTGTTTCCGATCATTACGATCCTTTGAAACTGATATTGTGGCATCGCAGCAGCAGCAGCAGCTGTGTACAGAGCAGTCAATGACGCGGAAAGAATTGTGAAATTTTAATCTTTCCGTATGATGTGAAAATTTGTAGTTTGATATTCGCAGCCAAAAAATTCCACATATCCATCCGTGGTTGTGCTGTTGGCATTGGAATTTCGAATAATGCGGTCGTTGTTGCACTTTTAGTTATGCCATACTGTATGGCAAAAGTTTTGTTTGATGCTTTTGATGTTAACAAGGATTTGTTTACTCGAATTGTTTGATCAGTTGCCCTTTTGTATCGCTTAATCCAGTTGGCATTCGTTGGGGAGCCGAATGTAAAAGGATGATGAACGGGGGCAAAAATTTTGATTTTTGATATTGTCGGTTGCCGCTTCACTGCTGTGCATCCAAGATGTACGACGACGCATATCGGATAGCTAGCCGACTGAATGCATCGTGTTGGCGACGTTTTGCGGTGAAAGTGTTTTTGATGAAAACGTTTACGTTTTGATACGAGAATGCGAAATTCGTTTAGCAATAGCAGCGGCATTGGAATGATATTATTGTGCACGACACGGCACGCAATGAAATACTGTTGTTCCAATAAATGCACGTTTAGCAAAGCCAAATAAAAGTCGTAAACACAATCACGCTCTGATCGAGAACACGCAATAGTGCTTTGAAGAAATAATCCCTGAATACGAATCTCACCATCATTATGCCAGATTCGAATTTCAATGAATAGCTTTGCGTGCCGTGTCGTGCACAATAATATCATTCCAATGCCGCTGCTATTGCTAAACGAATTTCGCATTCTCGTATCAAAACGTAAACGTTTTCATCAAAAACACTTTCACCGCAAAACGTCGCCAACACGATGCATTCAGTCGGCTAGCTATCCGATATGCGTCGTCGTACATCTTGGATGCACAGCAGTGAAGCGGCAACCGACAATATCAAAAATCAAAATTTTTGCCCCCGTTCATCATCCTTTTACATTCGGCTCCCCAACGAATGCCAACTGGATTAAGCGATACAAAAGGGCAACTGATCAAACAATTCGAGTAAACAAATCCTTGTTAACATCAAAAGCATCAAACAAAACTTTTGCCATACAGTATGGCATAACTGAAAGTGCAACAACGACCGCATTATTCGAAATTCCAATGCCAACAGCACAACCACGGATGGATATGTGGAATTTTTTGGCTGCGAATATCAAACTACAAATTTTCACATCATACGGAAAGATTAAAATTTCACAATTCTTTCCGCGTCATTGACTGCTCTGTACACAGCTGCTGTTGCTGCTGCGATGCCACAATATCAGTTTCAAAGGATCGTAATGATCGGAAACAATTCAGACAGGTGAGGAAAAAAGCGATGAAAAGATGAGTCGATTAACCCCATCAAAGGTTTATTCTGCCAATGCTAAACGCAGTAATCACCTTAGCAAACGTTGACAAAATTTTATTTCAAACAAAATTTCCGTTTCAATTTCGAAAGACACCAACCCGATAAAACAAATATACACACACATAAGCACATTTCAGTTTTAATCTACAATTTCTCAGCCAAACATCACCCAGCCGCGAATGCAAATTCGTTGATATGCTTACGATTCAGTCATGTGTTGACGACAATCGGCAGGCACTGCAAAAAGTTCGTCGAGCAACAGCTGCTGCTGCCTTCGACGTGTTCAACGAAAATGAAATTCTTGTGATTTTAGAAACAGATAAATTGCTCGCAAAAAAAAGAAGATGAATGGAAATTACAATAAAAACGTTTCAGAGGACAAAGATGAAATTTAAAAAATATTTAAGATTGATATACTGTCGATGACGAAATTAGTGAAGCATTAATTATGTGCAAACAAAAAGTTATCACATCCTTTCGAAAAAGTCTGAAATTCGGAGCAGAGGGGAGAGCTAAATTTCGAAAGAAACTTTTCGAATCATGATCACATCATGAGTTGAAGTGGTGAACTAAAAAGCACCGGATTTCAAAATCGACAGATTATTTGCAACTGAGACAGTTCCAAATTAGATATTGATGAAAAAAGAAAGCACTGATAAGTTAGAGCATTGCGGATCAATGACGAAACTGAAAAATGCACGAATAATGAGAATAAGCCCAACGGATATTTACGCAAAGTGATATGCTACGAAGTAGTGAGTGAATGAATGACGACTGCAACGAAATGCGCTGCTGTATGCAGTTTCTGCACTAAAACGATTTGGTCTAAATATAACCTGAGGCGTGAGATGAACAATCATCAGTTTGCGATGTAACAAAATGAAAATAAAATTGTGACTGAAGATGAATGGCTGTTGTGGAGAGTTGATTGAGTGAACAGAGAATAAATGTACGAGCGAGCGAGCATATGTTACTGTTGTTGAACTCAAGAACAACACACACTTCAGCGATAACAATTCAACAACTTAAACAATCAAATAAAATTCGAAACGTTGACGAGTTTCGTTTAGTTGATTGATGTATTATGGGTGAGTAAGTGAGTGAGAGCGAATAAATAAAAATTAGTTGTAAAGATAAGGATGGTTGTGATCCATCCGCATCGCGTCTCCTAATGATTAACAACATTTGTTGTTTGACTAGAAGATTTTACTAACCTCTTCTAGCAAATAATAAATTGGTTTTGAATTGAATTCGAGAGAAGACGCAGCACTAAAATTTCGAAAAATTTTCCTCTTACTGAACACAAAAAGTTAGGCTCTGAAACGACCGACACACACACCCTCACACACAAACATACACAGCTCATATCATTCGTCATATAAACTTTACAAATCAACTAGGATCACATTTAGAATCATTACACAAATAGCTTTTTGCTATTCTTCCTTCCTTCCTTCATCCATCCATCAACATCATTGCCAAATAGTGTAAATGGATGAACAATGTCCTGCAGCAGCAGCAGCAGCAGTAGCATGCACACTTTTTTCTATATCTTTGCATGTAAACAGCACTGGAAATTTATGCTGAAGACATACTCAAAAAAGCAAAATGAAAAAGTGGACGGATTTATGATATCTGAATGCATATCAGTTCGTAAAGTAAGAAACACACCAAATTTTAGGCAATTCTTGAAAATTTCCAACGCGAGTACAAAACTCAATGGTTGAAACACCACATCATTGAATACCGTTGCCTTCTCATACTGAGTGGTTTGTTGAGTATTCAGTTGTCATCTGAATAAACCATACGTGACATTTGTTCAAATGACTAGTAAACGCGCACTACTGAGTGTGGCTCTTGATGTTTGTATAATGCAAGTAGTAATAAATAATATATGCACGCAACAAAAACCATCCACATATTACATCGAAACGACTGGAATATAAAATTGCACATGTTATGATATCCACACTTATAAACTGAACGAATTCCACTACTCATAATTCTTATGACTAAATATTATCAAACCTATCTGCCGATAACTTAAGTCCATATCAGTTTTCTCTTTCACTTATATAAAAAGCTTACATAGTTCCAGACTCGAATAATTCCAGACTGCATAAGCAAAAGTAGCCGTCCTCGGGGCTTGTTCAAAAGTGATACACATCATGTGATGATGGGTGGATAACATATGCATGCATGAACAGATAATAATTCTGGATTAGTGACGATACATCAGCAAGAGGAGCGCAAAAGAAGCGGAGAGAATGTAGAGGTGAAATGAAATCAAATGAACATTTTGAACTGGCTTCTTCGGCAAAGTAAATGCTAAATACGCCGCATTTGTATGCATGTACGACTACTCTTCCGTAAAACTCGTCCTGCTATTTTTTTTTCGAATAAATTAACTGAATATCATGTGTTCTAATTAATCAGAATAATCCACGTTCTATTCATTAATTCTATTCGTGTAATGCTCTTCAAACGTTACCATCACTATCTCAAACGCACTTTTGATATTCCATTTAATCACACACGCAAACGCACACATGAAACCTCAGAGTGGAGAATGACTGAACCTCACAGATAATTAATTGATAAAAGGAAGTGATAAATGAATAGATGCACTTTGGGTTCAGGAAATTCTGCATTCATCGAAAGAAGTGGCGAGAGTGAATTATGACTCGAACAACGGCGATCGCTACAAATTGATACTCTTTTGCAGTGGGCAACGGTGCTCAATTTGCTTAACTATCATCGCATACAAACCGAATGCGTTTATTTATAAACGATATACCACACATAAACAATTGTTCGAACGGATCAAACAATCTTCAACGCTTTCACGCAATCTGTACGATTTTTGTTCATAAAAAATGATAAACGTTCAATTAACCAGATATTTCGCATCAAAATTTGTTAAGACTCCAAGAATCAGTCACAACGATGTCAGCAAATACTTGCTTGAACTTAGTTCCTCGGTAATACTCAATTGTCATCTCACACAATCATATCAGATCATAAACACTGCACATTTCGACGAAAACCTCAGGCGCAGAGTTTTTGTGTGAACGAGACACATGAATCAAATTATCCAAACCAAGTTACGAAAGCAAATTCAATCACAAATGGTCCCAAATAGAAAAGTGGATCCTAACACATCATCACTACTCCAAATAAATCAACAACGGTAATTGAATTTTAGACGTTTTTCATTCGTAGAAAATTGAATTGTGAAACCAAGACGGAGGAAGTTCCTTCCAAAGGAGCAAACGAAAATTCTTCGCTACAGTGAAAAAAAAAATCCGCAATAATCTTCCTTCCATGGAATGATTGAACAAACAAACACAAGAAAACGCTACTAAGAAGTCGAGCTGCAACCGAAATTTGCGACGAGAATGAATTTTAAGTATGATAGAATTTATAACCTCTCAACAGTTACACTCAACAACGGACTGGAACTGGGAATCGAAAATGCGGTTGTGTAATAACGGATGGCGAGTAAATAATTCAGGTAACGACACCGTCGTGTTGGAATTTATAAAAGTATGATTTTTTTGAACAGACTCATTCATACTGGAATGTTTAGAGGTGAGTACGTGAAAACATAATAAATGATAAATGTAAACAAATTTGAAATGATGAGGCGGACTATTTGGAAACGAGTAAATAGACGGGTAAGTAAGAGTGAGAGGAAAATGCTTGAGAGGGGTTATTAAGATGAATGGGAATAGTGATTGATTAAGAGTGTTTGTTTGTTTGTTTGTTTGTTTACCTGGAATGTTGAGTAAATAATGCTTCTGAAAGAAACACCGATTGAAGACCGCAAATAATGACATTTATATTACAACACTTTCAAGTATCAAAACTGCAACAATACCAAAACAATTTTTCTTCTTTAGTGAATCGAAAAAAAAATACACATCAAATAGAAGAACTCTTTCAGTTCATCATTATTGCAAATAACAATTTATTTGTGAGCGTAAAGTCGATTATTTAACAGATGTTTCTTCTTTCACCTTTCGCTCACTGAATGACTGACTGCAGTGTCTGATTATCATCAGGCTGGGACAGTACGTACTTGAGAGGGTAAAGGCAAGAATAACAGACGATGTCAGATGTTGAGAAGAAGTATTTGAAGAATGCTAGTGATATCTTATTCTCGAAAACGCTTGCAAATGCTGCTGAAAAAGTTGCACACAAGTTCATAAAATGCGCTTTCCGCTAACATCAAAACCGAAAATTCACCAGCACTAACTTATATTTTTAATGACAGGAAATAATTCAAAAACGAAACATTCCAGCGAATTTTTCGAGTGGGATGCTTCAGATAATATTGCACTGATGTTCCAAATGAACACCCAAATGATATTCAAAATAAATACTGCTTTCCGGACACTGAACTATAAGCGAAGTGTACGTATGATATGCATCAATGATACATAATAAGCAGCCATGAAATGCGCTTTAACGGATGGACTGAGCTGGAAGTCGGCGGTTCGTTTATTTACGCAAAAGCTATAATGATTAATGAAGGATTTATTAGGATGGGAAAATGCGTTGTGTACATATTTGTATCTGTAATTCGAACCTGCACTCATGTGCGAATTTGCGATTGTTAAGAATTCTTAAGTGAAACGAAAATGATTACCATATTAAAGTGACGACTGTTCAATGAAATACTTCTTCTGATGAATGAATGGCGAACAGACTTGAAGCAATATGAGAATCCTTAAAGGGAATCGAGGCAAAAGCTGCACGTTTCAGTGAGACTAAATGATGTAGACGGAATTTGTTTGAATCAGATAAAGAAACGTTCAGAATTGACGGATTTTAGATGCTGAAATTAGGAGAATTTTATTGCGGAATTTGATTATAGCAACGAACAAGTGATTTATTTATTTGATTTGCAAACACATTTCGCTACCCTCTTATCTCATCGCTCGTCCAGCCACACAAATCAACCATCGTAATCACGCAACCAAATCGTCGAACGGAAATTCAAATGAAATTCCGTTTAATCGCATTTCTTCAAATCACTTCAAATAACATCAATTTGCGCATTCATTTCCCAAAATTCGCCATTCACTCCTTCCTTCCATCCAATTCTCTACTTCCTCTCTCATGCTTCTTCGTCATCATACAACTGCTTCGAATTTCAGTTCATTAGGCACATCGACGAGAAAAATACTGCACATTGATAAATTATTTCACGCAAAATTTAACTACCAAATAACCCTCATATATATTGCGTTGAATGATTTAAAACAATAACGAACTTCGTCATAACTTGCTGCTAACCCAATTACGCACCAATAAAACCTTCCCAATTTCCTCAGAATTTATCACTTCATACAAATCATAATTCACATGCATTCACTCAGTCGTCTATACGACAATTTCCAGTGAATTCTTTGTCTCCTAAAAATAACATTCCTCTCTTTTTTTTCACTCAAAACTCAAGATCCCAAAGCCACTTCTTCATCACATAAGCAAGCGCGTTAGCTGCCCTTCAAGCACATCGATACACTCAAATCTCGAAAGACCATTCAAAATATGTCAATATCCACTTATCTCAGAATCTACTTCTTCAAGTTATCGTTTTTTCTGCCTAAACATAGTTCATATTTTAAGTGGATAATTTTCATCTCCAAAGAACTCTTTTCTATCTAATTCATACTTTAAAGCATTTTGACACGAGGAACGAAAATTTTTTCGAATTATATTTTCATTCTCGTTTATGAAATTACGTAAAACTGCACGATACTTACGATAAGTGAAGTTTCAAACGTAGCAATACTTCTCAACAACATCCAAAACCATTAGCTCTCAACTAAAACTTCGAGATATGAAGCGTCAGATTCTCTTGACTGTTGATTTTCCGGGAATACCTTTCCTCTCTTCAGCGTTTGCACGTTCGCAATTACGACTCAACTCAATAATTAATTTCCTTCGAAAAAATAATCCACCGCTTAAGAGATAATGACGACTTCAGATAGGGTTTGTCATCGACAAAAATAAGGATAATCTTCTGCGAGCTCAATAATCCACATATCTCGCTCAATCCGTCCAATTCTAATAATCAGTAATTATGGAGAATAGAGCTGAGCAAAAAAATCGTCTTTGCTCTGCAAACACGTCACATAGTTGTGTCAACAATCGTACTTACACGCATATTATCATTAATACCGCTATTATCACTATTCATTATTAATATTACAGTGGCAGTACAAATGCTACGCATACGTATCGAGATAATCCGATTAAGATAAGCACTGCAAATTGCATATCATTGAACTATTCGCGTCGCTAAGCACTCAGCTGATTATAATTCCAAAACCATCACAACATTAACATCATTTTTAGAGTAATATTTCATGCAACGATCATATTACGATATTCCAATTTTGTTCACTTCGAAAACTTCATCTTCTCTTTAATAGAGTGTTAATTCGATTCAAATAACCGGAAAAATCGTTGAGATTGTTGCATAAAAATTCCTCAAATACTCCTTCAATACTGATCTTTGCAGCTGCTCAAACAAGTGACACTCGAAACAATGTGATGGGGATCTTTGATTGAATAACAACCAAAGAGACTTTCAGAAAAACAAACACTGCTAATCAATCATTCGGAAGCTCATTCAGGCCGACATTAACGCATACGATATGTAGAAAGAAGTAGACGAAACCCTCATGAGAATAACGGAAGTGTGATGTTGAGCAGCTATGTGCTCACAGTGGAAGGAAAAATTGTTTGTTTGGAACCATGCAATCACTAGTGAAGGGTCGGAACGCAGCTAAAACCGAGGTCATGATGAATGTTAAAGACAAGTTTGCATGACGAACTTGACGAATTCTTTGGAAATATCGATAATCTTGAAACAGTTGGGTGGGTAGATGGACTGCAAGACTTACACGAGGACGAGCCAACGATTGGTTCAGTCATTCATACACGTAGCTTTGTCGGCGGAGTGCAAATGAACTAACGCAGGAGCGTTAAGCATTCGTGAACCGATGATGGACAGCTGAATACAAAAGAATGGCAAATGAGTACAATCGCGAAGAGAATTTTGACGTATGTCAGTGAGAAGCATATGGAGCTGGTATTACTGACGTTAATAACAATATTAATAATAATGTTATTATAGTGAATGAAAGATAAATGAAATTAGAGAACGCATAATAAATGAGATTATATTTTAGTAGGCATAAATATTAATAAACGCAGTCAGAATTCAATAACAGATGTGATGATGATGATGATTTACATCTATGAACTATTTTGATACTCGTTTGAACTGTTACATTCGAAAAGAGCGCACTACTTACTGAATAGAATGCTTACAATATCTATCAACGCGGAACAACATTAAACCGAATGAATCCTCACGAATGTGTGAAAATATACGAAAATAATCCCAGTTTTCTCACCTTTCATCTCACAGACATTCTAAAGAAATTCATCGCTGATGAATGATCATTGTTGCAAATATTCTCATGGCTAAGGTCAAATCGCTTGCAGTTCGCACACTGTGAGAAATTTATTTTCATTAAAAACATTTGCCAATCGCCACTCACTTTTTGCTTATCAATTAGAGTGGAAAACATCAACAGCATTAAATCAAATACCATAAAATGAAACTCTTAACACTTAACACCACCACCACTACCAACAATAAAAATGTACTAGTGCAATAAAAAAAAGCAGTCGCCCAATCTAATTCCAATTTCAATTTCTCGTTTCTGCACGAAAAGATAACACCAAATTGTTTTCAGTTCGTTTTGACCATTTCATTACACACTTTGCGTGACCAAATTTCTAACAATCACTTCGATTTATGATTCGATCAGAGACGCTTTTTACTCGGACAAAAAATTTTTTGAATGATTACAATTCGACTGAATGGAGAAAGAGAATGAACGGAATGAATGAATGCATTACACCGAATGATGCAATCAAAATGAACATTAAAAAAAGCGTTCAAAAAAGAGCCTAAATAACGCTACAAAGAATAAATTTGAATGCACCAATGAATCGCCGCACTTTTGCTCGTCGTCTCTTCAGTGGGAATTGAACGATAAAATGAATGCGGCGAAATGATGATGATAATCGCTGTTAAACGAAAGACGACGAAATGAAATTATCTATCGATCGGCAAAAAATCAAAGAAAGCGGTCACGCACACTAAAGATAAATGAACCATCTTCGAGAACACACACACACACACAAAAACAAAGCAAAACAGAAAGAAGGATCAATGTATCTAGAGAAAGACGAACGGATCAAACATTAATCTACAGAGAAATACAACGAAACGGACGGATAAGGAACATCAAAGAGCATCCATCCATCCATTCATCCATCTATCTTGCATCTGTCATCTACACAAATATAATACGAACAGACAAATTGCTGCTGCGGTCGAGTATTTTTTTTTCGTAACAATAAGAAAAAATAATGTGGAGAAGGCGGTCGGATTTCATTAACAACCATCGACGACGAAGTGAAAAGAAGAAAAATGAAATTCGTTCAGTTGAATGATTTCTAGGAAACGGTTAGCCTATTAGAGGGGTGGCGCTTGCATGTGTGACCGAGCGTTTTGACCGGATAAGACGATGAATGGCTCTCGCACGGAAAATTTCCCCTTTTTGAACAGTTTTTTTTTGTTGCAATGTTCACTCAACATGAATGAATGGCTTCGGCAGCTGTCAGCAATCGTCTGTCCTAGGACAGTCGTCAAGTGAAGATCTAAATGAAATGAAACGAAGCGATAAAGAAGGAGAAGAACTGAGATGACGAATAAAGAAAAACTGAAAAGTACATAAAGGGTTTCATTAGCAACTGAATGGCAAGAGACGTAACGATAGAGACATCTTCGAAAGATCGAATGCGTGTAGTTCATCGATTGTCATTCGCACAATTATGAATAGGCTTCATAACCCGTTGAAGAGAGCGTACAATATGCGACTTGAAATATGTGAGTAATTTGCGCATAGAATTGCACACATTCCAGAACACATACTGAAAACAGGAATAAAAGAAATTTTCAATTGACACCATAAAGTTTAGTTCATAGTAGATGTCAATTTTGCATCATTACAATGGGTGACGACCGCATGAAAACTCGATGACGAATGAAAACGATAGAATTTATTGTCTCCGATGCAACAACTCACCATTCACAACAACAATTCATCAGTTGAATGCACCAAATTCGAACCAAACCGCAGGGTTCAAAGAATAGCAAAAAGCGATCGGGTTCTTTCCAGTACAAGGATATCACGAAACGTGTTATCCTTACATCACACCGAGAGAGAGAGAGAACAAGGACACCCAACATGAAATGCAAAGTGAAAAATATGTTCGTTGGGGAAAAATGAATATTTGGTAAAGACGACATATTTTGGTGAAGATTACCAGCAGATACACAAGACGCGATCTTGATAAAAACCATGACATGAGAGATCAGTGGGAGATATGTGGCGGAGTCTAGTTGGGATGGAAGTACGATCAGCTCTAGGAGCAATAATTCACCTAATACCTTACTTTACAGTAAATTTTAGCATATTTCATGCGAGATTAATATTGTTTCTAGTGAATGCACGGAAATTAGCAATGTATAGAGTAATTCATATGAGTGTTTAAAACAAGCAGATGTATGAATATCAATAAGAACATTGTTTTTGGCAATTTAATGACCGTTTAAAATAGGTAACTTTTTGCGGTATTCTCTCATCCTATCAGGATCAACCACAAATGACACAATTGAATTGGCTGTTTGAATTCAAAATATAAGCAAAAAATAGACTTGAATTGCACAAAATTTACGAGCTGTTTACATGTAAACTGCAAAGAGCGCTAAATATGTGAGATGATGATAACGTATCAATGAAACAATCAGTACCCATCGAATAATCATGGGAATGAGAGCGTTCATATCACTATTATATTATCAGCATTCACTGCTTACATGCCCATAAAACAAAAAACAATAAGCCGTCATGTGATAATATTATCGTAAAAATTTTGATGCAAACATCGCAAACAGATTAAATTTGCTTTCGAAGGATCCAATCAAACGCAATTGTGAATCACGATAGCTGGGAAAATGATTAACTATAAGAGTGGAATTCGATAATTCACCACTAATAATAGCACGAAATGAGCAATATGCAAAATCAGCAGTTGTTTGTGAGTAATGTAATAATACTAAATTCCAATTCCAACTACAAATTATTCATTCAGTATTCGCTGGTCGTTCTCGTTCCTTGGGCATTGCCATCAATGTGATTGTACTCAATTTATATGCTTGACAATTGCAGTAATTCAATTGCGTGCGCACGTCAGATGGGGAAAATACAGCTAATTACATCAACAAGAAATGCATTCATTCATTCATTCACATGAACGCTATTCTCAATTCTCGTCATTTGTCAACGCTGTAATACATTCTCACACAATTCCATTACTTCAATGCCGAACACCTCAAATAAAACTCACATCAGCACACAACAAAAGTGATACTTATTCAAGTTTCAAAAACCTTTCCGATTGATTCATTGTTTACTTTACTCAAAGAATACATTTGCTTTAACGTTTTTGTCGTCTAAACTACAACTCATTTAAAATGAATGGTGCGCCTAGCTGATAGAATTGCATTCGGAAACTGTAATAACGTTAAAGTTTTAGTGCGTGGAAAAACCAACTAGACAATGCGTTCACTTAGTTTAATGACCGACATTTCAAATTCAAACTCAAATAAATATTATCCATAAAGCTGCCATAAAACAGAGCACAATCAAAGTGAATCAATTCCTACAGCACAATATTGCACTTGCATATTAAACGTTTTAACGGTTTTCCAATTGAATGACAATGCACTCAGGGATAATAAAAAAACATCAATAAATGTATGTGTACACAATGGTATCGCAGGCAAAAGTGGAATGAAATTGAAACTCAATAAAAAAACTCAGCGAGAAAGAAAAAATCAAACGAAATGAATAAAGGTTATGAGTTGTTTATGTGATGGTGAATCAGCTGGTTATTCAGCGAAACACTAAAAAATGATGGCATTAATTTTCGAATAAACAACGCTGAACTAGATTTCAAAAACCAGAAGCTATAAAAACTCATATGAATTGCCACTGCGATGATGAATGCGCTTACGAGGAAGAAACGAGTCGATGGATCCGTGTGTGCTCAATCAAATTATAACTTAACACAAAAGCGACAAAAGCAAAAACTTCAAAAGGAACAAAAAAGCGATAAAGATAACGCACTGACGCCCATAAAAATGACACGAACAGAAACTTTAAGATATGTTTACACATATCTGATGAGTTATCACCTTAGTGAAGAACTAGATGGATGGATGGGATAGATAAACCAGTGAAGACTGCACATAATACATACTTCCGAGATTGAAGTGACGATTAAAACCGATAGATGATCTCACAACAAAGATGAACACAGAGATAAAGAGCGTTAACTCTCAACAGCAAGCCGATAACGAACGCACTTTCAAAGGTCAGATTGTAATTCTGAGAATATCAGATAGCGCGTCGGTGATTGAGAACAAATGCGTTGAAAATATTTTTAAACTACACCGTTTAGACTGAATAATTATTGCGCTGTTGAATTTGAAGAATTTGCGAAGGGGTTTTCCGCTCTATCAAAAACTAATCAATCATTTCGATTACAACTAAACAATCTAAATCCTGATTGTAAGACTGAAATGAGTTTGGCGTTACGAATGATCCAAAAGAAAAGGAAATTTGACTAGGAGATGGGAATATTGGAAATTAAAATTCTGCACATGAATGTTTCGATTTATTCTTTCTTTGAAAGTGCTCTTTCTCGAAGCCAACAAGCAATGTAGCAATTCGACTGTTCACAGCCTCTTTCATTCGTTCATTGAATTGTGTGTGCGTGCGTGTGAATGTGGAAGAAAACACAAAGGAGTGAGAATTCTCGAATTGATAACGGAACAATAAACTGCATTTCAAATAAGCCAACAACAATGCACACAGAAATTATCCATTTTGAAACGTTCTGAAGGGAATAAAGATGAATGCAGCAAAAATAATTCTGCGGACATACTGCCGATGCGCATGCAACCAAAACCATGTATACTGACTGCAATACGAAATTAGAGCAATAATTTTCGCTTGCATCTACACAACGAATGCGAATTCAAAATCAGATGCTGAACAATACCAAAAAAAACAAACAACAATCTCGTGGATGACTTATTAAGTGCACCCATACACAAAGACGACCCTTCTTCGACTGGTTCTTATCGGATAATAGGATTCGGTCACGTCAGCTCCCTAATAATATTTTCTGCTTTCAAATGCTACCCTCAGCATCACATATATCTAATCTAATCGCAGTTCAATCAGAACCAAAAAATGACAAAAACACAAACGAGCGAAAAAAGTGATTGAAGTGCAATGGATAAGTAGGGAAAGAGTAACAACAAAACACATACACATCAATTCACATTCATCAAAAAAAAAACAATTTTCTAATCTTTCAATCGCTCACACACTCACGCAAACCATCGAAACGAAACAAAATGTTGCTATGACAGGAGGGAGGAAAATCTCAGATGTTCACAAAACTCTCAAGAACACAAACGAATACAACTCTGACTTAAATAACACAAACGAATTCTCAAAAATTTTGGAATATGAACATGACTTTTATGCTTTTATGTCGTAGATTAACGATTGATACGAAAGCATTTCGGAAATAACTAAATGAGTTTGTGTGATTTTCTAATTTCTATTTTATTTCATTAGAGAAACTGATATGTGAACAAGCGGCACATATAAGCATGAAACAAAGTGTATGTATATTCACATCTAAACACACACACACATACATACATAAAATATCAATTTATTTACGTATGTATATGATCATCTATCTCCGTGAGCATTTCTTTCGCACATCTGAAACTGACGTGTCATCTATAATAAATGGAGGATATGTCGTTGAAAGTACACAGATGTGATGTATGCATGATATTATAACGTCTTCGGTTCCGCATTTCTTCTCATTTTTCATTTATATACGTACACATCCCATATCCATATCGCTTTTTATCCGTACACTAATCATTCTCGTAACTCAGTCCCTATCTCGACATTCGTCAACTGCACATGTCAATCAGCTTGGCGAATGCAGCAGAACATTTGTCCACTTTTGAAACTAATAAGTAGAACTGAGTGACTATCGACGACTATGACAAGGGATTAAGGCGATCAGCCGAGGGAATTAAGCCAGCACAGCACTACTACACAATACGATTATCCTTCATTTCGCTTCTCTTTTCAGCATGTTGACGATAAAATTTTCAACGAACAATTTTTTTTGTTGTGTCGAAGACCTTGAAAATTTCATTCTGAAATAATATTTCACAACAATTTCATTCTCATCAAAAAAAAGGAAGCAATGAATTATTGTAAAGAAGAAAATCGATGGATTTCTGATTGTTCAAAAAAAAGTCCTGCTTCTCAAATAACCGTACAGCCGAAAGGAAGTCTCACTGTTCACTGTTATGCAAAAGAAACACGATGCAGAAGGTTATTCTGTACTTGAAAGGAAAAAAACAACAAAGAAAAAACTACGCTAATGGTGAAGAAATACGAAAGAAATAAGTGGGAATTATGAACAAAAAAAAAGAGGATAAAAGGAAAATAATGCAAAAAGTATATTGCGAGCAGTCAGCAAACACACAAAAAAACTCATCTATCTGAATACGATAAATATGTTTGCTTGTCTCTGTACAAACAAACAAACAACATTCGAAAAAAGCATCACAAAACCATACAAATGTTATGCCACACACCACAAAGCAACGTATAACCATCGTTGTTTAAAAACGAAACTCTAACACCAAATTCACAATGAAAAACACCAATAACGTTTTATGTGAAGGCCAAACAAGGACATTTCGCGCGTTTATTTTCGTCGTCGTCGTTAATTGTTATGATCGTTGCTATTGTTGTGCTCTTCGCATTCACACCACAACCAACATTCATCACATATGTTTGCATCGAATTCGGTACATTTTATGTGATTGAGCAGAAATGTTGACGGGAAAATTGCTTGTTGCATGAATAAATGCAAGAAACTAGGAAATGCTTGTTGAGGAGCATGAATGAAGAAAATATTAGCGGAATAACAGAGGAGGAACAAAAAAGTGAAAGGATACACCAACGACAGAAAGTGTGTCGCGAATGTGTTCGTTCGGTGGGGCAGACGGTCGTCGGTCGCTCGGTCGGGTTGTATAGAGTTGAGCGGGTGATTAGTTAGTTATTTCACACAGGCAAGTTCAATGGGGGATATGACCGACGAAGTGGTGCGTGCTTGTTACCGAGTATCTGATATCCGCATTGTGTTCGTTCGTGTACGAACGAACGACCATGAATTAACCACGACGTGCTTGTTAGTGTATTACACGCTGATGGAGAAATGGAGAGACAAGCAAAAGTAGATGTTCGAGGGATATTAATACTGAGCAGATACACGAACGAACACATGCAGCACATATCAATCAGACTGATAGATAGACACACTTGACAAATGCACTGTCTGTCCATCAATTTATCATCACTAATGCCAACCCAATTTTAGAATTATCTACCAGCCGATATGCCGATACACATGGGACAAGGAGAGTGCAGATGCGAAAAGAGGAAGAACGCGATCAAGCGCAATAAGAAGGAACGAATGAGCGAAGCAACCGGGGCATGAACGTCTGCTGCTGGCTGAACATGAAAGGGAGTGGTTATTTGCAGATGAAGGGAACGGCAGACAGGGATGGGGACAATACGAAATACGACAGACTCATTCCGGTAGTGCTAAAAAGGAGTGGGGCATCAAGCAAAAATACGCTTGATAGATTTTGTCAGGGCAGTTGTTTAATCCGGGAAAGCTCGTTCAATAGACGAAAATCGGCAGGACATAATCCACAAAAGAACAATGTATTTACGTAGACCCAATTCATCTGAAAGTAACTGATTTTTGGATTCAAAATAACAACAGCATTCAATGTGTACATCATCAATACAAAAAAAGGATTATGGGATTAGAGTGAATAACGCAGGATCAAGAGTATTAATATGATTTGTACGGGAGAATGAACGAAGCAGAAACAGGAAATGCGACCAGAAAACAACGAAAACAAATAAAAGGGGATAGGACGATGACTTCCAGTGCTTTGATAAAGAATCAATATAAGAATTCGAATGAAACGAATAAACATAAACTGTTCTCATAAATTAAATGTTATCGCTCTTTTGAAAATTTCATAATCACCATAGTTTTGGACTAAGCACACGAAAACACCCACTCTAGGAACACATCATAAAGTTCTGGCCACTAATGGCAATATCAATAAAACCATTATTACTTGACTAAGATAGAGATTAAAATTATTCATTCTAGATCGCTGAAAACTTCCAAGATACCAAGAATACAAAACATGAAATGCAAAATGATGGAAGAATTAAAAAATGCCAACTACACGCAAACATACACAACAACCATTCATTATTGTTCGACTTGTATGATTGCAAAACATATGCGAAAAAAATTCATACAAAAGATGGCTGAATATCGCTGAAAATTGCCAATTTCAGGCACAAAAAGCACGACTTCGAATACAAAGCTACATCCATTAGCATGCAGATATAATCGTTAATATTAACTCAAAATAATGTTGCATATGGATTCAATTGCAACCTGAGCAAACAAACGACAAAACAGTCGTGAAGAACGCATGTTCTCTGATAATTATTAGCAAGCCAACGAATATGAATGATACGAATTCGTGATAAAATAAACACTCACGCAACACATAAATAAATATGCGACTGGATGCATGCATGAGCTGAACACGCAAACAACGCACAAATGAAAGCGGAGAGAGCGTTTTGAAACGAATTCAGCAAGATATCCACATTCAACACAAAAAACAACAACAACCCACTAAAATGAATTTTTAATGAGCTCCATTCTCATTCCCCAAGCAACAATGCACTTTTAAATAATGCGTTGTCGCTTCACTCTTCGAAACCTCAAAGAACTTCACGACAATTCCATTTCCTTTCTTTCTAGCAAATTTCAGCAAACAAAGCCACTGTTTTTTCGTTTCTGAAAAGTCACATATCGGTGCAATTAATCCTAATACCATTGTTGAAAAAAATCTTTGCATAGAATTCTTGAGAACAATGAGGAGAAAAAAAACGAGGGCAACAATGTAACAAAGCAAAATAGAAGCAAATTAATCATTGTTTTATTTTCGAAGGAAAAATTAGGAAAAAAATCCGAATATGTCAGATGGAAAACAATAAGAAATATTAGGACATGTAAAAATTTGGTTGGAAAAATATAAGGATATCAGTGAATGATGCACTCAGATCAATTACAACAAATAATAAAAAGGATGAGATTTGTTATTGCCATTTTTTGACTGAAAATCTAATGAATAAATGACAGAACGTCGATCGCTATCGGAAAAAAGATTCGTAAAGGGCGTTTTTGCACCACGAAACTAAAGGAAACAACCACCACAATCGCAGCAAAACAATAAGCGTAATGAGTGATGGCTGAAAATCCGACGTCGAAAAAAAAACTGACAAATATTTGCGAAGAATGAAAACTTCGCGAGAAAAAATCTGCGAAAAACGGAAAGTTTCATTGATTTATGTATTCCAACAACTCAATTCAATGGATTGGTCTGCCAATAAAGAATTGTTCCAGTTGGTGCGAGGAAAACAGTTGTTTTCAAAGTACCACTTAAAATAACACTAATTGTTGGTATCACTGTGAAATAGCGATTAATAAAATCAGACGAAAATTGTGAAATGATATCTCCCAGATGAATAGAAATGATTAGTGAATAGAGATTGAATGCGGAGATTCAATTTGTCTGGATGCAATGCAATTAATTAAGGATAATGATCATTATTTGGATGCAAACGATAATATGTATAAAATTGGAATCGTTCTCATCGTCAGTGAACTCATCACAACTGAATAAAATTCATCGAAAACAAAAATGCCTTCCAATCATTTTGCACACTACTAAAGGATTATGTAGATGAAAGAGCATTGTGTCGAATAAATAAAAAATATAACCATTCAATTGGCTGAATGCACATAAATTATAGATAACCACAAAATTTTGCATACAAATTGAGGTCACACAATGCCAACCAGAAGAGATGTGCAACTGAAATGCGGTTTCCTGATGAAAAACTTGCATACCAAACACATGCGAATATAGCAAGAAATCATATGATTTCATTCGTTTGGAATGTAATTCTCTGCTCAACGATGAACTTTTGTTCTCTGCAGAAAAAAAAGAGAAAAGTTGTTCGTTTTCACGTGAATTTTGTTCATATTCAAAACGGAAGCGTTTTTGCAACTAGTGCTGTTGCTATTGGAAATGAAATATTTGTCTTGTAAACGAATAAACATTTTCAAAATGAATGTGGTAATTCAATTGGAAATTGTTTCGCTAACAGCAAAAGTAGAATCAATCAGAATTTCTTTCGGAGAACTTTTCAGTCAACATGCGATGCGTACAAGCCAAAAAAAACAACGATAATAACGGAACTGTGAGCAGAAAGCAATTTTGGCGAGTGAGTATTTTCGGCACAAATTGAACAAAAACGAACAAACAGAGAAAGTGAAATAAATGAAGAACGAATGAATGAACTACTTCAATCATCATTTGAAATGCAATAAAAATGAATTTGGAGCATTAAAAATTCAAAAATAATGTCCCAAAAAAGTTCTCATCGCAGTTACAATGAAGAAATGAATGGTAATTTGCGTGAATATGTACAAATAAATGCGCACATTTCTTTTTCGTCTTCTCTTCTAAATTCACTTTCAGCACGAAAACAACTATTATTTTCACTGCATGTTTGAATCATTCATCCAAATACACTCCAACTATACACATACACAACACATAATTATGCTGCTCCATATTATTGTATGCATTCAACCGCAACCTATTGCGCATTCATTTATACGTTAAAATGTTTCGTAACAATGATGAACGCATCGTTGCCAGCATATTCAATACATCCATCACACCGCATTCGATCAAATTCGATTCCAAACATCCACGCACCTTATTCATATCACAATCATATATACTACATTCGCTCAAAAATATCCACGCACCTTACTCATATCGCATCCTTTACGTGTACATATCCACACATAATGCGGGACTGACAGAAGACTGGGCCGAATAATTGCATATCCACAAAAGTTTATGTGAACGTTTTTGGTCTTTTACAGTAAGACAGTATTTTAGTTTCTGGTCACGAAAAATTGTGATTAAGGAAGAAGAACGAAATAAGGACATTCGAGAGTGGCATTGAAAGGGAACGCAATGCATTATTCTATTCAAATGAATGTGGGTTATCAAAAGACAATTAGTGCACTTACGAATGGATATTTTGCATGTGACGACACATCGCTGAACTAATGGAAAAAGGTCAATCAAGCAGTCTTCATAGAAGTCACAGAAATTTGATGTTCATTAACGAGGGAATATTCAGTTTACACAAAATGGAATGGATCATTTTTCGAATGCATTTTTGATATCGAGAAGGAAATAGTTTCATTTTTCTTTCAACATTCCAGGGAACAAACACATCATTTTTTGTTTTTTGCCACATCACAACGATAAGTCATTGATTGTCAATGAGGCAGTTGTTAGAGCACATTAAAATAATTGATCATCCATCACAGTGTCAATGGCTCTTTCCCAGCAATGATATATGTGTATCAATAAAAAAGGGCAAAAAATAGAATTAATGTGATCAATCAATCGAAATGTACTCAGCTAAAATAAAACAGCCGTGTGTATTTGTTGTGATACTCAACAAAAAAATGCTGTCTGAAATTTAAAAAAGAAACATCACATTGCGACGATTGTGAAGGCCGATATACAGCAATTCATATTGTCAGGGGACGAGAGAAAAATTCAGAACTGGATGAAATGAAATGAAATGAAATTCTGTCTTGAAGATCAGCGAAATATGATACGACACGTCTCGATGACTATCGCTAAAGTGAGAATTCCAACAAGAGGATAATTTTTTCTAAAAAAAAAGAAACTACTGAAACCGATTTCCAAGTATGTTTTCTCAACAACTGATTAAACTGCACTGAAGTAGGTCGAATGAAGTCGGCTGAAAAAAAAGAAAACCACAATAAATGAAATTCGAGATGTTTTCTTTCGCAAACGATTTTCCAACTGAGAATTTTTCCGACTAAAAATCAG
The DNA here is from genome assembly GCA_035041965.1 of Anisakis pegreffii. Taxonomy (NCBI): domain Eukaryota; kingdom Metazoa; phylum Nematoda; class Chromadorea; order Rhabditida; family Anisakidae; genus Anisakis; species Anisakis pegreffii. Next base: position 112,457 of record JAPYMA010000718.1, on the reverse strand, counting down.
TAATGAATCATCACAACGTCTCGCAAAACAACAATTCAGCAGCAAAAAGCGACTAACGATTCAAGAATCGTTCAATCATGAAATAAACAGACGCAAAATGCGATAAAGGCACACACACACACGCACACTCATTGCACACCACAAATATTCAAAATGTGAATGACTAAATGCCTTACGAAATTTTTTTTCTCTTTTATTCGCTTTTCCACATTTTAAAACGTAAAACATTTCTCGCGATGAAAATAATATTCTGCGGAATTCGAAACGAACCAAAAATAAAACGCTCATAAAATATTGTTATTGGCCACATTAGCATAAATGAAAATTGAAATGAGCACAACTAAGAGAACATGACCACTATTTTCGAATGCAACGCCATAAAAATAACGGACAAACGCAAGAACGAACGCCTTAGAGGTTGAAAGGATAACGAATGAAAGAAAGAGACGTGCAATGAACCAAATACGAGGGACCATCCATCCATCCATCCATCCATACTTCACCCGTCCAGCCGAGACAAACTTGAAGCAAATGAATCGATGACAGTGTATTTATGCGCTAGGTATAGTTTTGCTATTGTGATGTTTGAATGAGTCGAAAACCAATTATTGAAGATCAAAGTAACGTTACATATATAGAAGTTGAATAATCATTCAACTATTTATTTACTTATCGAGCTTTAAAAATTTGTTTACTTTTATTTCTATTCATTCGATATGTTTGCACGTCCCACAAAAACTGCACTGTGTGCAAAAATGGAACAACAACTAACAAAAACATTCCCCAACAGCTCAAGCACTCTCCCTTTCGCCCATTCCCTTTCTGAACAACCAAACAGTGCAACATGATCGGATCAAATAAATCCGGCACCATGAATTCAGCGGCAAGTTTTTCAGTGTGAAATGCGCAAGTTCACACTGATGTTACATCACTCAATAAGTTATATCACATGAATAATCGACACGTGAATTCAAAACAGTAAGGACCATACGGTGAACGGATAACTTATACGGAGACGATTGAATGAACGGATAAGTCCGAAGCGAATGAATCTAAACGCTACAAAAGCAACGAAGCATAAGACATCTGAAGTACGACTGCTGCTGCTGTGAGTAAAACCAGTGGAACGTAACTATACATACCCAACCGAGCCCGAGCACATGCCTAAGCCACCAACCAGCCTTACGTGCACTATGCAGCCGTTTGCTAGAGCTATAGAAACTCTTGGTTGATGTCTTCCTGCATTCATTCCATTCCGTTTGATTTTCTATATTCGTCCCACATACCGCACACACACACACACACACATCACATCCTCCTCCTCTTAACGCAAACGCTGCTGCATGCTGCTACTAATACTCATTCATACGAGTATAACAACTCTACTCAAACTTCAAATGAAATAATCCACCGATCGACCATAACCATTCATTCACTCACTTCCTACAACTGGAACACAACATAGGACAAGACCGCACGCCGCCCAGCACACACACTTTGATCAATAGTTGATAGATTACATTTAGCTGCAGATTATTTTATGGGCCGCTGCGTGCGGCTGCGAAGGCTCCTTTTTACTTTATATATTACATATCTGCTCTATATCTACCTATCTTTCTATCTATCCATCTCTTTTCTATCCCAGCAACAATCTATACGTACAGTGTAGTGGCTGGCTGCTGACTGGAAAGCCGGGTGGCAGCAAGGGAATCACCTCTGTTGTCACATAAAAAGAAATGAATAACTGCTTAAACAGCACTTGAACTGAAGAGATTTTCGAGTGCTGAAGAGATGCTGCTCGAGAGCGCATAATGTAATATAATATAATAACGTTTCATGCTTTTTATTCGTTGAAGGGGTTTAGTGGCGGCGGTTGATTGCGTAGTAGAGCACACATAAATGTATGGATAACGACGGACGAATGAGAAAAATTTGATGGGATGAGTGGGATTTGGTTGAGGAACGAAAAGGGAATTGGGGATTTGTGAGGGATTCGAAGGATGTGGAATAGAAAAAAAGAGATTTCAGAAGATTTGAGGGATAAATCTACTGAAAGGAACATAGAATGAATGAGGGCAGCAGCTAGCAACGAGTAATGGGAAGAAGGGACTTGAAAATACTGGATTGGAACGAGGTCGGGTTGAGTGTGTTTAGGGTGAGTAGCAATTGAGAGATGTTTGAAGAGTGATGACACAGTGCTCGAGAATGCACAATGAAGCAAATAATGTTGGCGAAACCCGTCGAGCAGTAACTCTCGAAAACAAAAATTCTTCGAATTGCACACCACAAAACAGATTCAAGTATCATTCATAAAAATTTCTCTTAAGAGCCTCTTAAGAGCTCATAATCGCATGAAGCAATCAAGACTGCTGCTGCTGCTCTGATCAAGAGCCATACCGAACAGCAAAAACACTTCTGAGAAATGCACAAAGTAGAAAATGATCAAAAATTAACGAGTGCAATTTTCGCATTCAACATATAGAAAAGCAGAACGCGCAGTAAAACTTATGTAGTGAAAGTGTGCTTTGAAGTCATAAAGGAACACGAATATGGTAGTGTGCGCACGCATAAATTGCTTAGGCCTCATTATGGAATTTCTTGGAAAAATCTATTCATCAGCCTTTAACATTTTCGAAATTTAATCGCTCGGACGCGTCGTCGTTCATTTTCTATTGAAAAGGAAACATTTGGGAAGGACTTAAATATTGATGGTGTGTGAACAAAAAAAAAAGCATTCTCTAACAATAAGTAATCGAACGAGTATTCATTGTGACTGCAAAATCTGCAGACAACAACAAACCAAGACACGTCAACAACGAAACACAACAAACATATTTTAAGCCACAAAAACAGCTACCAAAAAAAAAAACGCAAACAATTCGCAGTTTACTGCTCAGAGAGATAGATAGATGCATTTTGAAGACACTTCTTCAAATAGCAACCAACCAACATCATCACACAATGACAAGCAGCAGCAGTTAGCACACACAAATTCGAGTGCAAACTAATAAATCATCACGTTATTCTAGTTCAAACAAATGTGTACACATAAATAAGTCACAGTGTTGATTTGCAACTGAAACGGAACCAATAGCAGCAGCAGCAGCACAAATGACGTGTTCGTTTGCTTGTTCAGTTGGCTGCTGATTGTTGCCCAACGCACAACAACGCTCATCCATTGAACAACCGTTTTTGTGCACCAAGCAAACTATTCCACTCTCAGATGGGCAGCATCATTACTTGACTCGAATAAACACAGTAATGAAGTCAAAATTGACTGATCACAAATGCAAACCAGAGTGCAAACTCGAATGATTAATTCGACGCTCGACGATGATCGTTTTTTTCGTTTGCGTCTGTCTGATCATGCAATCGCGCAGCACAATCAGAGGTAATGCCGCTTCACTGATCTTACCAACAGCAATCACTTCATAGCAAATCTTCGATCACTCCTTATCAGTTTGTACTTTAATAAAATTTTTCAACAGATCTATAATCGAAGCTGATTGCGAGCATAATCTATAAAAATATTCTCAAAACGACTGGTATGAAGCGCACGTTCACAGAGCGCACGGGTGTAATCAATTTTAGAAATGTCGATAAGTTTTGACGACAGAAAAATCGACGATAACATCTTAAACACTAAAATTCTACATATTAACACGGTTGTAAAACCAAAAGAGCCTAGCAAATTAAACAACGTTCTTTGATTTATACGTAAATAATCTATTTAAAGCTAACTGCTGAGGCGGCACTGTCTAGGAAAGACTTAAAGGATTTGCTGCACAGCGATTAGATATAATACCCGCTGCTGCATTTTAAGCTAATTCCGATCAAAGTACATTCATCTATACACTCGTCAATATGATAAACAACATTGAGTATATGCATAGAAAAAGTATTTTTGATGTATTACCAAAATCAATTGCTATTAAACAGAATAAAAAAAAACAAATCGATCACTTCACTGTACAATCTCTCAATGAATCATTGTGGGAGTTTTTTTTGCCGAATGAAGATGGATTACATACGTCAACATTTTTTTAAACAAAAAATCGTTCAGTAGACACAAATTAGAAGTTGAAGCAATTCACTCAAAACGATATGATGATGTGCGTTGTAACGAGAAAAAATTTTGCCTCTTCAATCGGAATCGCTTCAATCTGGAACATATGCACACACACAGGAATGCTTTCCATTTGGACGAGCCAACGAATTGATAAGCATTAATTTCAAATGGCACTGCGGTAAAGTGATTTGCAAATGAGTGGATGATGATGATGCACTATGCTCAGTGAACGATAACAACAACAAGAAGGCTGTAAAGTGTAGCCAGCAGCTGCTGGGTGCGAAATGTAACATCGATGTGATTGATACATACTTGAAGCGATGCGGCAGCACTTGAGCACTTTGCATATCACACAAACTCATTAGGGTAAGTTTAAGAATGCTATTTTTAATGCGTTGTTCCAATGTTGTTTCCGCTTCCTTATGAACGCTAGCAATAATCTGATATGAAGAGTAAGTGGAAGAAAATGACAAACAGCAGCAGCAGCAACAATAGCGATTGAGTGGTAAGGATGAGAAGAGCAGCCAGCAAGTCGTAAAAATTCAATTCTCAAGACAGCCAAATGAATGGTGGTGGAATGATTCGTTTAAATTGAATGCATTCGAAAAAGCTTCGCAATAAAATAGCGCAATTTTCGAACAAGAACAAAATTAATGCTTCTCAGACGAACATTCACTCGTTCGCCAGATAATTCCATTAAAAAATTCTCTCTTTTCGCAATCAATTCCAACAGCTTTGAATAGTTAAAATTATTTGAACTACACAAACAGACACACAAGTTTGCCAAACACACACATTACGGCATAAAATGCAGTGAAATTTTTTCAAATGATCAGACGAAGTTTTCACATTCAAAAAGAAACTCGTAAATGTTAAGAATGCACACTTTTCGCTGTTTTTTCTGTGTCTTTCAAATGGAGATCTTGATATTCTCACTGAATAAATGATCCGTAATTGTTGATTATTGCTTCCATAATGATTTCCGAACTCTCACTTTTTTCTATGAATGATTAATTCACGAGGGAATAAAAAGCAATGGCAAGGAACGCTTCGAGAACGAAAGAAATCCTATGAATATGGAAGAAAAAAATGAAATTAAGATAAAGTAAGGAATGAGATTAATTGCGTTCATCGCTTCAGATTCTTTCGATGAATTAATTTCCCAACCGCGTTCATTGATTCATTTCTTTTTATCCGCATTTTCTCTTCGAATTCACATTTTTCTTCACGGTCAAAACGCAATATAAATTTCGTAATAACGCTCACAAAATTGACAGATGTGTCCCATTAACGTTGTCTGCAAATGTTTTGCGTTCTTTTTCAATCGTTTGCATGCCATTAGGCGTTGAGTGGTTGGTGACCATAAAGCAGCGATGAAAAATGCAGAAATAAGGTTCACTTCGCGTCTCGTTTACCGAGAAAACGCTCTTCTCAACGTACTGATTATTCGAAGTCAATTCCCAACACAAACATCAACAAGAGCATTTAGTACTTGAGTTTATAAGTGTCCCATTGATTAATACTACTTCAAAGAATTGAAGCGAAATTTGACGCTAACAAATGAGTCAATAGGAGAGCCAAAGAAACGCTGAACGCAACTTGCGAAACAACAACGCGATAAAGGGAACGACCAAAACTGGATAAAGTAACTACTCTAGAGACGGGATAAAGGAAATCCGAGAAGCGGATGCTAACGCAACGTAAAAGTTGAATAAGACTGAGGATAAGGCTTACATTCCTAAATTCTAAGCTGTTCACATGACAACGTCAATTCTTAATTCGAAACGTTACTAGGAAATAAATTCGAATCGCGTGGACACGTTCGTCGCAGTGCATCGTCAATAAACATATTCAAACATATGTGGCGGTTTTTTAGGGCAAATAGACGAAAAAAAACGAATAGTATCAATTAGATGGAAATGTAGCGGTTGAATTGCCTAGGTAGCAACTGCATTATTAATGGAAGAACAACAATAGAATTGATGGCAATTTCACAGAGTTATTGCTTCGAAAGAGATTATGAAAATGGGATACAATAAAGGAGAATGAAAGAAACTGGAAAAAAAGGATGAACATTAATGAAACATAATGTCTCTGATTATTCACTAAATTACACAGATCAAATATTTGGAACCGTATGACTAGATGTGCGTTATGAAACAGTTCTCCTCCGGAAATGGTAGTGATTTTCCACAATGACGCACCAATGTGCGCTCAAAAATCAGTTTCGAATTGATAATGCATTCCTGCCAACCGTTTGGGATCTGTGTTCTTCTTAAAACACCATAGAGAGTTAGACTGATTGAGAGTGATCATTAAAATACTCGCACTAGCATGTTTTTCGTTTTAAATGATCAAAATTCTGCGAAGTCACCGACGGCTTCAAATGGAAATAACAATGTTTATTTGCACTGCAAGTTTTGAAGGACTGAAAGGAATGCAGACAAAATGATTCACAAGCTATCGTACACTCGTTCTTTCATCATCATCACCACAACAACAACAAAGCTTTTAAGGAGTTCCTTCCTTCCTTCCTTCCGCTTTCTGATGCAATCAAGAACGCATAACACGACACACGTATCAATCAGTGTATTCATACGAAAACACATATATTCATGGGCGTTGCTGGTTTAGAAAAGTAAATGAATGAAAGGAACGGAAGCGGCGAATTCAATCATGCATTCGCAAAGGGCAAATCCATGAACGATTCAATCCATCCATCCGTGCACACAGTCGCTCGCCTTCACCAACCAATACGAAACACTGACTAGACACTGTGAGAAGGGGCACATACAAACATATGCGAAAGGAACTCAGATATAAAGTTTCACCTATTGATGAGCATACTTCTGCAACGGAAAATGTCATAAGCTAGGCGGGGGAGGGGAATGGGTTGAATTCATACATAATTCAACACTGACTTTAGAACAATTTCATTTAGCGTGAATCGAACGAAATGATTTTCTGATTCGTTTATTTGAATCGAATTACAACTTGAACATTCCTATTGGATGGCATGATGGCGACCCATAAACGTTGTTAATTTGCCGATGAACGAAACGAAAATGAAATTGCGTTTTTAAGATCACCTCGAATGAGAGTGCAATTTTTCATAGAGCCATGATTGGTTGCGCAACCATATAATTCCATTCATTTGATTATTTGCAGACGTCATCAATTGCAAACTCCTATTTTAAACTTATTTAAGAGGCATTATGTTGTTATCGCTAAATTGATTTGTGCTTTTTTTCATTCGACTGTGGTAATAATCATGTCTTATTGTTTGATAACGAACCGCGGAAATAAGTAACAGAAAACGACATTCAACTGATCAAAAGTCAACGATAAAAACACAAAAAAAAACAAACAGTCGTCTGCTTCCAAACAAGTTCATACGATCACAACAAAGATTCGGCGTGCCGCTGCAATTTTTTCTCACAAGCCATAACACGGACAATGAATCATCACCTTTGCGCAGCTCTTTAGTGCAAAGAAGCAATGTTGAGAAGGATAAACGAGTTTGTTTATTATGATCTGCTAAGAAAGTATTCTGATGAATCTTCTTCGTATCACCTCGAAAGTGATTCTTGCAAAATTCAAGAGCAAAACTTAATTTGCATTTCAAATGGAAACGACGACCATATTTCAAAGAAGACAATCAAGACATAAACGAATGATTCACGACAGACAATGTTGTTGCTGGACCGTAGATAAAAATGTAATTCATTTGCCTGGAAACGGATAGGAATATAAGAGCTGAAACGCTGAAAAATTGCTCGAAAATCCACGAAAAAAATCGGAAAATAATGTGAAATTGCATGCGTTTTGCTGAAATTTTCCAAATAAAACAGGCACTTACCGGTTGTCGTGGTTTTTTTGGTGCATTCGGATCGCGTGCTTTCCTTGGTTTACGTTCCTTTTTCTCATTACCATTGGCCGTTTCCTTCTTTTCATTCAATAATTTTTCACGTTCCTTGCGTTCTCTCTCCTTTCGTTCCTTCTTTTCACGTTTCTTCTCACGTTTCTCCTTCCTTGACTTCTTCTCCTTCAACTCACTAACACTATCACCACCACCACCAGCACCTTCACGTTCACGTCGTTCACGTTTCTCACGTCTCCTCTGTTCCTTCTTCTCACGTCGTAACCGCTTCCTCTCGGCTTTTTTCTCCTTCTCCAATTGCGCCTTACTCTTCCGACCCTTCTTCTTCACCAAACCCAAACGAACGTTCTCTTCGTATTGCTTCTTCCGTAATTCGGCTTCTTCCTTCGCTTTAATTGCATCATATTCGGCTTGAAATATCTGCAAAACAGAATCACTCACTGTCTCTTCTTCATGCAAAACCACACGACAATGATCCATCAAATTTCCAATAAAACATTAACTAATAAATCATGACGCAGAATTGCATCGAAATTATTTCAATTTGCAATACGTCATTCTACGGTAACGGCACAATTTCTTCAAACTGATGTAATTGATTACAATTATGTACGCTACAAAAAATCAAAAATTAATGAATGATATAATTCTATTGCGTTTAACTGGAGCGAATGTAAACCCAATGTAAGATGGAAACAAAATAAAATATGCCACATTTCGTATTCAATAAATTTCAAATGAACCCCTGAAAAAGTGGTGAGTGACAATACAACAAAACTCCTTTGCAGCATCGTAAGCGAAAAAGCGTGGCTAGAAAAATTGTTTACTGATTCGTTTGATTGACTGATAGGCAGCTAAGAATAGACGATCAAAAATAACAAATCAGTCAAACTCGTCAAAAAAAACGTTTTTTTTTTCTCTATTGGGATTGTAATGAAGAATGAGCAAGAGAAGAAAAATTTCATACACCGACGATTAAACAACTTTCATTTACGCGTTGAAGAACTGCTCAGAAAAAGAACGAGCACAAAGGTATTGTAAGAACGAAAAGATCTTTTAGAAAATTCACTCGTCTATCAAAAAATTGACACGTAACAGATGCGCATTCGGGAGCAATGTTTACCTATAGTTATCATTTACCTCTCTATCTGACCAATATTTATCATTTAATTATCGTCTACCCCTTATTTTCCTATTTACCAACATTTATTTTCTTATCTTTGGTTGTTTTGATCGGGAAAAATCTTCATGCAGCATTGATTCTCGCAGATCCGCCACACAAACATAAGAGAACAAAAATTTACGATGGAAAGTTTCACATAGATGATTTTATAGCTAAATTTGTGGAACAGCTAATATTAATTGTTAGCTGTGTAAAAACTCTAGCAACATCTGCAATATGATCGATTTATTCCGTAACTCGAACGATTCTCATTTGATAATGTCTTACTTCTGCTGCAAAAATCATTCTCTTTAGTTTTGCAGCTATCCAGAAGTCTACGAGCAAATAAATAATCAACGATGCAAATTGCGCATGATTCAATCAGGCGATACTATAATCAGTCTATAAAATAGGCGATTTCGTTTTCATTGCACTCAGTTTTCAGAGAAAAGTCATTCGCTTAAGGAAGCGAAATAAAAATAAAAAACTCCTCAAAAATTGCTTTCCAATTGTCAACCAAATTCAATGAGGCGAGATACGGTGGCAGTTCCGACAAAAAAAAAGAAAACGAAATTGCTTCGTTTTTACGTCTTCGGGGGATAATACGGATAAAAATGTTTTCGCTTAGATGGAAGTTATTTTGGAAATGACGCTGAGGGATAGTTAGGGAATTCTAAACACCTAACGATATCAGCCAGAAAACCGATCCGGAACTGAACTGAACAGAAGAAAATGTCCGATGCGGACGGACATCGATTCGGGGGAATATAAGAGGAAAAATGCGAAAAAAAAGAACAAAATGAAAAACACAACAGAAAAAAAAGATTTTTAGTGAAAAGGTCACACAAAAAGCTCACCTGTAAGTCATCCTTACTGTTGAAGAGGAGCAACGAGAACTCATCGATGATCGTTTCTTTCATATTCGCTGATTGATTTTCAGCACTATTCGCGAACACAGTCGCTAAGAACGAGTTCGAGCAAGCGCACGAGAGCAGTTTCTGAAAAGAGCGCAATTCAACGATAAATTCCATAAACGACCAAATGAACAATCCACTGAGCGCAATCGCAAATCGTTTCAAGGCAAAAAAACAATTCTCAATGATTCTTCATTCACTGCAATTACTTCAACGTTTATAGCTCAACGTCCATAAATGGCATCAAATTTCACTGAGCTCTTTTGGCTTATGAGATTATTGGCTTTATCAAAACTTTACAAATAATCCACGTCAAATAATTCAATTTCGTCCACTTATTTCTCGCCCAGGATCAAACAAGTTATCTCTTTCGAAGTGTGGACAACTTTCAAACGGGTATTTCGAACAAAAATCATGTGTCACACAATATCGATATAGGCGAAGGTAATGATGAAACTTTTAAATAATACGAAAAACGAGAGCAAAAGGGAAGTATCCGCTAAATAAGTAAATTCAGCGGAATTTCTGCAGGTGAACCTGCACGGTTTTAATTCAGTTTGAATATGACATTTTTTTGCGCTAATCGCAAGTAAATTTTTTGATCTGCTGGTATTTTTCTGCACTGCACATTCTTTAGAACTTCCAATCAACTTTCTAATTTTGTTGTTTTTGGGTTTTTGTTTCAATGAACTCACTGCACTGCTATGAAAAATAAGCAAATATTCACTCGCTGCATTTCCAGCGAAGACGTTTTCTCAACGCTACCAACAAAACGCAGAAAAGAAACCAATTTTTCGTAGCATAAAATTGAAATTGCAAAAGGAGCTCATTTCAGAATCACATTAATTTCGAATTCATTCCACATTCCTCCAACTACCGATGACGCGTCTATAGACAATTTGCAACCGCCACAAAAAATTGATTAATTTCTTACGAATTCAATTTATCAATATTCAGAATAAGCACTGATGCAATACTTCATATAGCATTTCTCAAACGATGACAATTCTTGATTACTGTGATGTATTTCTGAATTGATATGTCGTCTGTCAGACGACCAGTCGGAATAATCGTTTTTACATGATCGGCATTTTTGTCGTTGTGTTCGAAATTTTCGAAGAATTCAAGTGACAGATAGACTATTTCAGAGTATTCATTAACGCTCATTCAACGCAACAAAAAGCATCATTCCTGTAATGGATATCTTTTTAGTACCTCTGAAAAGAGTAAGAGTACCAAAAAAGTGCATCACAGTTACCGAGTTGGGTGAGCCGCCGCCGTTTGGTGTGGACGGTTTTTCCTTCTCAGGACTTTGCACTGGAGATGATGATCGGCGACGTGAATTCTCATGCGATGGATTCAGTTGACCGTTTCTAGCATTGGCATTTCGCCTTCGAGCAGCGGCTTTTCTGAAATGGAAGAACCGAAATTTTTCAGCAATTTCACGATTTCACCATTGAAGCTGTAAAAATATTAGACATTGAGATTAATTGTTTAAAAAAGAAACTATTGAGTCATTTTGGATATTAACTGCATACAGCTCTACATTTGATCATCACTCAAAGTCATTAATGGTAGCACGCACGCACATCGACGTCAATAAATGAATGCGAGTGCATTTAGTTATCGAATGAAGTATCAAATGGCAATTCACTTTCTTCAATTGTTTTTTTCGTCGTTGCAACAAACATCTCAAACAATCATCCAATTCAGCGCAGTGACTGCTGACTCAACGAACCATCAAAAATTTTGCATGTCGACATTCAATTAGCCGCTGAATCATTGTCAAAATATATTGCAAAACTGAACAATGATCAGCTACACAGAAACAAAAAACAACGGAAAAAAAAATCTATTACGAAGCAATTTGTGGATTGCTGATAGAATGTTGAAAACTGCAAAGTGATCATGTGCAAATTGCAGCGTAAAAAACGAGAAGGACATTGAGAAACGAGATATTAACAGTAAAGTTAAAAGATTTGAAAAAATTCAAAAGGAAATTTTTCAAGCAAACATTTTATTGTCAAGAAATGATTTTCTTTGATAAAAAATTGACTGATCCCCAAACAGAATGATAAAACAATTATTCTCCCAGACTAAACTTTTTTCTCGGCTTTTACATGTTGAATTTTAAGTGTATGCGGCAATGACCCATTGACGAGTTCTGGGAATTAGCGGAAAAACGCATTTCCCTATGGGACAGATTATTCGGGTTTCTTTTGGTGCTATTCGTCAGGAGATATTTTTCTTGGCCACAAGAATCCAATTATATTACAGGAATGACTGGCACAATTTAGAAGCGATCAACAAAAAATTCCGTCATCATCTTGGAATTCACGGATATACTTGATGACAACAATTGGTTCTATAAGATAATTATATTTTTACTGGCTATCATTAATCACAAATTTCCTGCTCCGCTCCGCGAAACACTCAAATTTTTATCACTGAACTTGAAATAATCACATGATCAACTCAAAAAATGTAATCAAATCAGTGTGTGGGTTTGATTTGATGTTAATTTTGTGCTGCTATGATGATTACAAATCGAGTCGTTCTAAATGCCCAACTCTTACATATGTCACTCATTAACCATCAAATACGTAAACTGAAACGAAAGAGCACCAATTTTCAAGATTTTTTCGAAATTCTACGCTTCAGAAATTGATTGCTATTCGATTCCATTTTCGTCCTGCACTCCTGTTCGATGAGATACTCTACAAAAAATATTCCTTGGAAAAACCTATCAGTGAATCTTAACTGTGAACAGGAAACCATGGTGCCATCAATATCAAAAAACGGAGAATCACAATCGGTTATATATGAAATTCTCTCAAAATGCAATCTGAACACTGAAACGCTGCTCAGCAATACTGGATTATCAGCATGATTATATCGTTTCGCATTTCCAATTTTTACACAATCTATTCATTTGTCTAATATAGAGAGAAATTGGGGGAAAATTGAAAAATTTTCTGCAAGAGCACGCTATTGAGTTAGTCAAAATTAGGATAAAAGGCGAAAATATATCTTACACCCAGTGGATAACCGTACAAGATGGATGAAAATTGCTTATTGTTAGATCTGGATCAGATACTGATGAAGGGTGAAAAATTGCCGGCAGAGCGTGGATAATGAGCAAGAAAATGAGAAACTGAATTATACACACTTCCCAAAAATAGTGTATTCTCGTTCAGTTTCTGCTTAAAACCAATCTATCGCAGTGGAGGCATTACTTCCGAGTAATAAATTTCCCTCAGTCCTAACGATGCACCAAAAAAGACACTTTCCTCCGAAATCTCACGAAAGTGCATAATGATAGGACACTGAATCAACAAAAAACATGGACACCGGTTCCGAGAAGGGCTCGCAGAGAACTGAACCGAGTGAGATAAAAACATCGCAGATGATCTATTTATTCACTCGCATGATAAGGGGACAGAATTACTACTACGTATAATTATTAAAAGTATTCGAATTATTCACACTTGGTGAATGAGAACAAACTTTTTCGTGTTTTCCGACCATTTTTGCTGATGTACTCAGAAAGAAAAACGGTAGGGATACAATCTGCCGGATACGATAAAATGCGATTGGATTATTCAGACGTTTCATTTGAATTCATGACAAGCCCGAACCCAGTGCAAAAACAAAATTTTCGTGGTCGAACGTACAGAGAGAACATTTCAGTGCGAGATATATTTTTAAAATATCCTCGAATGATTTTTGAAGGATTCTGTGCGCAAACCATGACCTAAAGGTACTGTAAAATAAGGAAATGAAGAGGAATATTTACGCAAAATCTTGCAAAATGGAAGCAAAAAAAGTTTTTGAGGCGAATGCAGGCAACATCATCAATTCCCATCAACATGTCTTAGGTGAGTGACTTCACGCTATTGTCAACAACAATTTGCACAGCTGTCATTCAAGCAGCAGCCGAACGAATATTAATTACAATGTGCAAATACCCTTCGGACAAGTTAGCGAAAAATGGAGATGAAATTTCAGCGAAACAAACAAAAACGATTCCATCACAACGTGGACGGGTTCAGAAGGGAACAACGAAGTTTGCCTTTCGGCGAATAGCAATCGAGTATATCTGAGTGTATTTTTTATTACTAAGTGCATTTCTAAAATAACTGGATGAGTGAATGGATTAAACAGGAACAAGAAGCATGGAAAAGATCTTGAAAAGAGATCGCGAAGAAATTTTGAAAAGAGCACACTGGAAAAGTAAAATAGTTGTTTTTTATGGATTTGTTTGCGTGTACAACACACGCATCACATCGAATGCCAACGAAACACATGATTCGTTCCGAGTGATATTCATTGCACAAACGTTACTGATGTTGTTTACAACAAAAGTTACGCTTTAAATTCCACTCTCAATTGAACTGCATTCATATGTCAATGTTTCCAAAGTACTTCTACAAAAAAATTGCAATTGCTATCCTCAAGTTTCCCTTAAACACTGACTATTTTTTCTTGATCGTGCACGACGAGAACATCGAAGTTCACACTTATCGAAAGAATATTTTGAAAACAGTAGCGAAACAGTGGCTTGAAAATGAGTTTTGAAGAAGCACATTGTTTTGGGATTCTTTTGTTTTTGGGGCGCAAAAACCGAGAAAAATTCAAGGAGTTATTCAATGAGGAAAATGCAATTTGAAGAGAAATGTTCACAACCGACATGAAACGACACACAACACGAGGCATAAAAAGCGATATGAATCGTTTTTGAATTTAACATGAAAAAGATATACGAAATCAGTTGTCATACACTGATGATTGACCAAATTGGGCACATAAAAAGGAAGCATTACGATAAAGATAAATTGAAATTTATAATTTTCATCAGTAAATGAAAGCATTATGAATGGAACGTGAAATAATTAATATGAATTGAAAGGAACGTAAAATTAAATGCACTGGATGAATTTCTATGCATCGCGAAATATCGAGAAAGCGAAAAAAATTCACATCGATGACAATACAATCATGAAATATTTGCTACATATGATTTGCTGCACTGTTGCAATTTGAAACGATCTACACAGCACTAGAACGCATCAAAAATCATTCTTTATCAGAGAGAGAGAGATAGAGCAAAGCAAAATTAACGGTTTGATGATTCTGTTAAGGCGGATGAATCAAATGAAATTTTACGGACAGAAAAATTGACATTTGAATTGAAAAGATTGCCAACACTAAACATTTCGAATCTGAAAGGCTCAACAGTCGTTTCGTTTTATTTGATGTGAATTTTGAATTGATTCTGGAAAAAAACTTATTGTTAGGAACAATCACTGAAAATTATGTTTGAGATGAAAGAGAATCGTTGCGATAACAATCTACTAATAGTACAAGTGAAAATGTTTTAAGTGAATTATTGCTAACGTAAATGACTCAGAAGGCAATACAAAAAATATTTTTAAAATAACAAAAAAATGGAATGGTTAAAATTTGTGACAGTCTCGAGCGCACTCAATTTTGCAATTCTTTTTTTTCTAGTGTTTCATTCAAATGACTCACTACTCAACGATGGAATGCTGCGTACAACGCTCTTCATTCAGCTTGACGAATCACCACAACACAACATTACAATGCGTTATGGCTCACCACTCACTATCTACGAGTGCTCAGCGATTACTGATCTCTACACAGCTAAAATACGCCGATAAGACACTCATAGTCAATATTTTCATCAGTACAATACCAAAAATCTCTCCAAAGTTCCATTATCATGACATGAAATATTTGATGAAAAACATGACATTGATCATTGGAGCACTCTTTTGTTGATTCAAGCAGAATATGAATTGTTTGTTACACGTATGTCACTTACTGTACTATTAGTCACAACCAGCTGCGCAGAAACTAAACACGATCTGAATATCGTTAGATGTGTTGTATGTGCAACCTCATACTTACGTGGTACCATTCCTTTGTTTTATTACCTATTGGCTTCTTAATTGTTCTCAAAACGTTCACTTCTTTCATCTTTCCATGAATTTCAGCTTTCTTTAGCAGTTTTCTTCGTTCAGCTTAGCTTCTGTTTTGCAGTGTTCCATAAAACGAGAGAATTTCAAATACGAGAGCAAAACAAGGGTGGATAACGCTGAGCTAAGAAAATGCCTGTATGCACATTCGATACATAGGGAAATGGTTCTTATAAACTTTATTCTCCACTGCTGTCGTTGATTGTTCCTCTGAAGGCGGCGCTCCTTAGCTGAGTGATAGTATTCCAACAATGAATTTGGTATATTATCTCGTAAATCCTCGTAGAGCCGACACTCGTTATGAAAGAAGGTCAATTACAACTTTTTCTTTCACAGACTCTCTCATGAGGGATAATTTTTTTTAATGATCCGAGGAGAGAGAAAACTTAAAATTATGGCCACTTCAAAAAAAAACTTGAGCACTGCAAGATGGTAGAAAATAAATTTCTGGTTGATGAAAATTAATTACTTTGGAAACTCTAACAAAAGTGTAAGAAACACACAAAATCAGAACATAGATAAGCCTAAATTGCTTCTATTCAATTTTGGGAAATTAATAAAGTATGCCTTGGATAATTGATAACGTGAACGCGGACGACTGATCGCAAAACGAAAATTTGATCGAATTATAAGATTGAAATTATTTCTGCGAGCATGAAGATGCTTTTAGGAGATTAGATTAGCAGTGATTGCACTCATCAATATCCACTGATTTCTAATATACTTATGCTCTTATTCATGGAACTTAGAAATGCTCGTTTCTTTCCGACTCAACGACTCCTAATGATTGTAGAAGGAAAATTCACTTGACGCATTCAGCTGGCACAATAAATTCTTCAATCACAATTTTTGAGATTTGAGGTCAGTGAGTCAACCAAAAGACATGCCATTATTTCAGATGATGCTGACAGCAATTTGTGTCCAGAAAGATGGAAGGGATGGAACAGGAGGTGAAAAACAGCGGAAAATTGGAAGACTGGTCAATTTCCTGCTGTGAACAAACAGTTTTTCCGTTCCAAGAGTGAGAATTATTTCTATCGGTCGCTGTAATCTACGGGGTTGTATATTCCGAATATGTTTTTCGCTGAACTGCATGCTCATCAGCATCACACTCCGAAAATGCACACAAAATTGCATATTGCTCTGCTGCCATTGCGGTGAATAAACGATCTGCGATGCTACTCTTCTCTATTGTTCACGTACAATGATCAATCATTCAAAAGATGTAAATCCTCATAAACAGAAAAAAAAACAGGCATCGCTTTACACTCACACAAAGTAATGTTTCGCTTTGCGCTATATGAAATAATTATAAAATTCGGAAAATCACACAAAAAGGAAGCAACCAAATGTTCGAATATCCTAGTTTCATTCTAGAAGCTCCTGGAAAGGACGATTTAGACTTGTACGCTACAATTCTGTCTTCAATAAACGCAGAGAATGCAATGCTCAACAATTAATTAGACTTCTATCTCGAACATTTCATACATTAGTCAAAAACTGAACAGAATCATCCCGTGGATTCATGATAAGTCATCAAACCGGGCACTGATACGTTGTGGGCTCGAGTCCCACTTGCTGACCGAAGTACTGCTCGAAATGGAATGTTGTATTCATGTCAAAAGTGAAATATTGCATTTTAGGAGAGGTTTTCGTAGATGAAGAAGTTCTTTTTCATGCGGAACATATTGATCACTGTTGCAATAACCCAAAAATACGATTGCAGCTGTGTACGTGCGCAGCACATATAAAATTATTTGGCGGCGAGACGTTTTGCCATTGGAACATTTTCGTTGGATTCAATCATCGCATTCACTCATTTCAATTACACCTTCGCAAAAAACAGCCTTTCAAGACTGATTCTCGTGAATTTCACACAGAATTCGCGTCAAGAAACCAACCGAAAATGCTGATCGTTAAGCTCAATAGTGCCGATTCAGTAATGAACTAATGCGCTCGTCTAATCGCAATTTATGCTCTGATTGTGAATGATATAAGGAGATCACACATTGATAGGCCATAAATTCTCTCCGATGAAACCTGATTCTTGATTTCAAGTTTTGAAACCGAAAGATCAACAGGGATTCCTAGGAGCAATTCGTTGTTTCATTGTTTTATTTGTTTACAGATCCATGTTTTAAGTGATACTTGCCACCAACTTACCCAACGACTGAGAGCAATGTTTTTGCAGATAAGTTCTCGTGAGCAAAAAAAGTTCAACTCATCAAAATAGATACTCTTGAGCGTAAGCAAAAAATTTCGACTATATTGTTCACATCTGAATGATTGATCAATGAGACACACAAATCGTAGTCATTCGTTGTGCGTCATCAACACGAGAGCAATTGCTGTCGTAATATGAAACTACGAAAGCATTTGCCATATAGATTACATTTAGCACCTAAGCGGTGTTAATTTACTCAAAATTCAGAGAATAGACAGAATATTATATTATTAATATTATTAAGCAATTTCATGAATATCTATTTAGCGGAACATAAGAGATAAAATGAATGGCATAGAGGGACAAATGAGTACTACAAGGATGATTTTACGAGTCGTTAATGTTTAAATACCACAGGACATAAAAGAGTCTGGCTTTTGAATTATGAAGAGCAAATAATTTGATATAACGAAATACGACGAATGAACGTCGAAAATGAATTCAACAAAATGAACGAAAGAGCAAAGAAGTCATGACACACTCACCTGGGTGGTAAAAGTAGAGGTGTTTTGAAGCAGGACGCATCGTCGATTATCTCTTTATTATTGCTTTGATGTTCAGAACACTGTTTATCGTCCACACACACAGCCGCCTGCTCTTTATCTTTCATTATGGAGAGCAGTTTTCGACGCAAGGACAAAGCAAGTTCAGACTGGAGCTGCTGCTTGGAGATGATGTGAATATAGTTAAGTAAGTTGATATTATTCACTCAACTGATCAGAGTTTATCGATTTTATCGATCAATCCAAATAACGTTGAATATAAATGCCCTCAGTGTATCGATTGATTGATCGCTGGTCAGTTTGAAGAACGAATCGTGACGTATTGATCAGTGAGCTATTATTAACAGCACGGATACCGATAAAGTAGATTAAGAATATAATATTGAGTTGAGGTGACAAACAATTGCAGAGCACACGGTTGAAATAAAATTGCAAATTAAACGTTGTAAATGTCCGGATAACTTTCGAAAATATTAAGCAGTTAATAAATAAATAAATGCACTGAAAATGTGTTCCACCAATGAGGTTCCATACAATCTGAAATTAAAATTCGTATCATTGCATCATCCAATCCAGTTCAATAATACTCCACAAAATCGCCGTAAGAATCTGTCAGCAAAATACAGCGCCATGAAAACCACGAAAAATAAACGAAAATTCAGCCAAAACACTTTCGTACAACTCAGAAATGACGCTTCATCAATGGAATAATGTTTTTTTAAAGATGACATTCTAAACTCTAACGTAATTTACTATAAAATTGCTTGTTTTTAATATTCTTATTTACATCAGCCAGGTTTCGTTCAACTTACGGATATGAGACTGAAATTATGAGCAGTTACATTAACCATTAGCCGTAATCAACCTGATTGAAAAGATGTTAAGAGAAAACTTATTATAACAAACAAAATTTATGTTATGATCACCAATGGCGTCATTATTATTGGAAGCATGACTACCGAATACAACTATTACTATCAAACTTATATTATGAATCTTGAGAGTGTTCACCACAAACAAACGCAAATCACGAGTCGAAATGCAGCAAAAATTGCTTCGAAGTCAAAAAAAACCATCAAAGCAGCGAGCGCTACAATCAGATGCAATCGATGAAAACAACGCTGAACAATGAAGCGAAGTATGGATGCGACGACGAACATATGTTTCGATAATGAGCCAATAGCACAACACAAACTTCGTTGTGTTGTGTGCAAACATCGGAAATTATATGATAATATAATCGAAAATATTTGTTTGGTGTACACTTTATATTGCGGGTGACATTGATGACAACAAACGTTTGGTTGAATGAATGAACGGTGATCTAGAGAGGAGTTTTTTTTTTCTAAAAACGAGTATTTTCCTCTTGGCACTTCGAGTATTGTTGACTGGATGGAGAGTAGGATTCCCAAGGCGAAGAAATTAATAATATCTAGTGGTGGTAAGACGGAGGCGAATCCACATAACGTCACCTCACCAAAAAGTGATTGAATCGATGGATGAATGAATATTTTAGTGACTGCGTAGGAAGTGAATGACAAGTGATAGTAGTGACAGAATCAATACGACAAATCATAATTACACAAAAAAAAATAAAATAATGCAAAATAGCAGTGCTGTAACGATCAACAAATAACGCAATCGCACTAACTTCAAACGAGTCTTTCAAAAGTCCTTTCTTCCACTAATTTCTATGAAAAGGCTCTTTAAAGTGAATCTAAAAGAATGAATACATTATTTTCAATAACACACACGACGATCAATGCCACTGACTTATAGAATCAAATGAATAAGTGTCCAACAAATACGAATCAATAACGATTACCCAATGGAAATTCATCCAAATAAGAGGCTTTGAAGAAAACAATAATATTCCGAAATTTTGAATAATTATCTGAATGATGTGGCAAATTGGAGTACTGAAATGAGAGCAGCATTTGGCATCATAGTTCGCTGCTGCTCCAAAAACGAGGCATACGCTGATCGCACAGCTCGTCGAGACAAAATTGTTGCATTTGAATCAGTAAAAAAGCAAAACAAACACAAAGATGTCGAAAAAGGGCAATTTAAATTATCGCTGATGTAACATGTAAACTTATTTATGTAACAACATCAATTCGTACCACAATAATTTTCACTGAAACTACTCTCTGAATGAAATATGCCATTTAGAGAGAATAAATATAACGATAAAAACGAAACAATTCAGCAGAATAAATCGTTACCATAATTCATGCACATTCATAAAGCATAATGAGTTTTTGGTTGCACACAACGCTAGCCTCTGCAAGATTCGTACATTGGAAGACATAAAACCAAGCAGCCTCTCAATGAAAAACGATTAAATTTTGACTGACTACTGACAGCGGAATGGATTCTCGCAATCAATATTTTATTGTCAATCAAAAGATATGAAATTAAAATACATATTAATAAATTCACAAAATGCATCCACATGACATTTATATTATGGATTGTGTGAGAAAAAAGATCAAACTAAAAATACCTCACGTGAATACTTCATGAAGTATGCGAAAAAAACAGCAGAAGATTTTATAAAAAAGTTACGAACGTATGAACAATGAATTTAGCGAAATCGATCACGAACGTAATACACTAACTTGCGCACAAGCAAAACACCTCAAATCGAATCACTGAAAGGGTTCACTAAACAGCGACACAACAAAACTTTTCTACTACGATATAATGTTTATTAATGAAAATAAACGCAATTTGCTCGAAGACGAATTGCAGAACGAATGAGGCGGCGAATACTCAAATAAATAACGATCATATAATCAGTGATCAGTCGCGATCAAAACAACGCAATGATCATATAACCAACGATACAACTGTTCGCACACACTATTACACAAACGACAATTACCATTCAATAATATCACCGTTTTCAGCGATATTTGAAAGCCTCATGAACGTTTGCTGTTGATGAACAGCGCAAAAACCTCTGATCTCGTCATTTGACAACACTGGAAAACATGTACAGTGATAGCGATTTTAACGAAGACTACATGCGAATATGACGAATTGATGAGTACGATCGTAAGAACCCATCTGGACGTACTGAGGAAAACAATTGGGTGCTCAACTAGATCTGGTGTGTATCTCTTAGACCAAGAGATTGTAACTCGATGAGTGCATGTCAAAAAAAAAATCATTTTTCTTCAGAACATTCAAGTTGATAGACGAAAAAACGACTCCATACAACACTGCTGCTGTGAAGCGATGAAAATGGGAAATAAATTTTAAGGAAAAAGCAAATGCGTTTTGAACAAGACGCCCTCTGTCCTTAGTGTACTACGCTTTTTGAAAAATGACCATCTCAGAAATGCCTTTTTGCTGTATTCTTAGGCTAAGACACAACCTCAGACACACGCTGATGCTCCTACTAAGATCAGATTGAGATTTCACAGAGTTCTCGAATATTTCAAAAATTGAAATATTTGTGAACTCCTCATCGTGCAGCATTCAAAGTAACAAGAACGTCAAAATATGTTAAGTAATTTAAACAGCAATAAATATCGGATGTTCTGCAGAACACGAATCCATCTGTAAAATTATACGCTGCAAAATATTCGCCATTATTGTTATTATTTCTGGCAAAAATTTTTTCGCTGCATTGCGTGCAGTTGAATTCTTTATCGATTGCAATGAACAATGACAAAAAATCATTGGCAATGGGTACTTCGTTCAGTTTTTCAAAAAAAATGAAAAAAACAGAATGGAACAGAGCATGCATAAATGCAATATCCACTCATACGAACACAGCGAGAAACATTTAAAAATGAATCACTGAGGATGCTGCATTCGATCAGAAGCAATGCTGCATTCGATCAGAAGCAATGCTGCATTCGATCAGAAGCAATGCTGCATTCGATCAGAAGCAATGCTGCATTCGATCAGAAGCAATGCTGCATTCGATCAGAAGCAATGCTGCATTCGATCAGAAGCAATGCTGCATTCGATCAGAAGCAATGCTGCATTCGATCAGAAGCAATGCTGCATTCGATCAGAAGCAATCATCCAACCAACACATTCAATCTCATTTTCTGCACTTTATTAGTTCAGTAGCACTTCACTGTTTGTTCTCGTATACATTTGCATTGGATGGTTCAATTTCTCTCAGAAACACAAAAATTTACGAATCATTCGATTAAGGAAAGAACCAGCTGAATAAATTTACTCACAGCTCATTAAAACTTGACAACGAAAACCGCAAATAAATTTTCGAAAACCGATGAAAGAAACATTACGTTTCAATGATATGAGACTTATCGACATAGACATTCACAAGTAGACGTTAATGAAATGTGAGAAAGAGAATGCAATTTTTTCGGAAAGAAATGCACTAATTGTTTTTAAAGAAAAAAAAACAGATGAAGAACAATCAGGAACATAACATCTGTTCATCTTGAAACGTGAATGGTTCAGGAAATTTTCAAAAAAAATATTTTAAGATAAAAATTCAATAATCAACAGCACTAATTAAAATGTTTGCGCTGAATCGAGAAGACAACAAAGACTTGAGATGTGCACTGATGATTCAAAGAGAATGATTTAAATTTCTTGAAAATGGTAATGAAAGCAAACACTGAGAACAGACAGTGTGAACTAAACGATATTTGAGTCGCGTATGGATATGGACAGCATCCAGTAAACACCAACCGATCATTTCAGTTGAAAAACAATGAACGCAAATGAAGATAAAACAATAATCTCTGATGAGCATTAAGAGAAGAACCATTAGGGAACACGTTATGAACTGTTTTTTAAGTTTTTCGAGCATTGAAGTGAAAAGTGGAAAAATAATTTTCGTTAGAATTACTGATGCGTAACAACAATTAATACTCAACGAAGGAATAAGTCTAAAAATTGATGGATTGCGATTGGATTCAAAGAACAAACGGAAAAATTCACGTTCCATTGCACAATGATGTCAGAATGACGAGTTCATTCTTTGATGAGCACTGTGCTCAGTGCTTACGTCCCAACAAGCACCGATTGCTACGGTGTGATATCGCACTGATAATCGAACAATTCCTTAGCACGTACTAATTTCATTCAATCTCCGTTGCATGCTTAATCAAAATTGTCAGACCTTACGATGCAGTGCGTTGCGAACAATTAAATAAATCCATAAATTTAGACGTTAAATTCTGCAGCTCATCACATCAATACCTCCTCCATATTTTATGTCTGTCTCATAACAAAGCACTACCTCAACCCTGCTTCTTTGAAATGCATCAGAAATTGAAGGCAATCATGTAAAGTGGTGCTGTAACTGATGAACGTTCAACAAACATCATTCCAATGGTGCTTTGATAGAAGTGTCACAATTCAAGTGAAACGTTATCTTCCTTGCTGATTTTAACATTGGCATCCATATTATCAGACAAACTATTGTCAGACAAACAAATCAGACAAAATCGATGAGACACGGTAACGTTTTGAACAAAGTGATTTCAATAACTTAATTCGATGTTATTATTAAACCGAACGGAATCGTAAACTAGCACGGCATTAAGAAACAACACGACTGGCAAGCAACGGTTAGTAAGTACTGCTGGTAACCATTTTGAATTGTTGAACGGAACAGACAAATCGACTTGATAAAACAAAACAGCGTGAACACATATAAACATGTCAAAATTGGAAAAGAATGTTTCTTTCAAATGACTGCAGAAAAATTTTAGATACATTTTATTTCGAGCGATTTTTTTATTCATTGCCAATCAATAATCACAAACAACTATTATATGCTTGGGTTGAACGTATGCACAGACACACACGTTTATACGACTACAAATCAACCGAAAAATGTGCTCGCCTAAAGTTCACAGACAATTCTCGCAGCTCGAAAATACCATCTTCAAAGAAGACTTCACTTCAACAATTAGCAAAAAACATTCGTTAAATTCAGTGAGAACGCATATAGGACATTTGTATGAAACACAGTTAATAATAATAATGTACAGAGGCGAACAACGAAAAGTAAACGCAAATAACGAAGCGCATCACCATGTATAATAATCTTAAATTCGCGTCACGTCATCACAACTTATAATGTGTTCGTTAGAATGAACGAAGGGAACGAATTAATGAACAGAGTCAACACGATGAAAATGAACCGAATCTACGACAACACTTCACTTGAACCATCTGAACAGCTGTGTGGGAGGTAATTTACGCTTGCACGGGAAATGAAAATTTGTAATATAATACGGCAATTTGTAATTTCAAAACGATACTCCTCCTGATTTACTTCAATAGCGTGATACATATTCGACACCTCAGCGCGAATTATTGATAACGACAGAGTGTGTAGGTGAGTGAGTGAGTGAGGGAGTGAGCCTGGTGGACGAATGCAAACAACTTTAATGGATTCGTTCGATTCGACTGATTCACTTCGACAGCTCACATATGAGAATGATGATATCGTTCGGTTATCGCTGTGCTCTCGTTAATGTTCTCTTTCACGATTAGACGACGCATTGCTTCTTACTTTCCCCACTTAACTTCTTGCACATTCCGACTGATCACTGAGACTGCGGTTGTGACAGGGACCTCCGAAGGTAGACTTCGGGGTCTGCCGAGCAATTGCGACGTTTCTCTAGTCCCCAACGTTGCTTCCACCTCTAGGTTTGGGTCAGGGGCACCGAACATAGAGTTCAGCCCCCCCCCCCTACAGTTGCGAGATTTTGGTGGCGCCCGACCTTACCCTGCGCACTCGAGGTGTTCAAGCTCGACTTCACCCCCGATTCAACCCTAGTTTAGACTATTTATTACTTTATCAAGATAGGAACTTTTTCAAACGATAAAAAATATTAACGAAAAAACGAGCAGACAGCTTTGAAAGGTGACAATTGGGCGGTTAGCAATAATCATGGGACTATCAGTTTAATGGAGATTACTGAAAGCGATATGTAAAAACAAGAGTGGAATGAACAGAAATGCAAACAGCTTGATATGATTCATATCGATTGAACGGATCCCATTTATCCACTCAGTTGGATCTATGAAACAACGCAACTACCAACAACGCAACGAAACATGCGATAGTGACCTAAATTCCGCGTTGAATATCTTCGCAGCATAGACCAGAACGGATGCCATACGCTACTGTATCATTGAGCAGAGTACGTACCATTAGCCAAAATCACAAACGAACCAAATTCACAAATTTTTGTGATGCAAAAATTGAACCGACTACAACTGAAGAACAAGAAATTGCTGCTGCTGTTGAAATGTTGAGCGATAATCAAACAACCAACCAACCATCCATCCAGCCATCCAACCATCCATCCCATCATGCAGCCAAACAACTCACCAACCGGTTTGACCATTTGATGACGGACGACGACTCGTATCATCGACACATCGCCGAGCAACCAACAATAACCGATGATGGATATTCACCGCATCGCATAGGTTATAACCATCCCTCAGGGTTAAATGGCTCGAGTCGAGCCGAACATATTATGCAACACAGCTGTTTCGCGGTGTGCATTAATCAGTGAATTTCAGCACTCAACTTTAGGTCAGTTCAAAAAAAAAAGATTCACTGCAAATCTGTTGTTTTGTCATTCAGCACATTGCTCATGCGCAAAATAAGTTTTCTTCGCAATTGAGTGATTTGATTTTTGAAAATTCACATCGAACTTGAAATGAAGAATATCGCACAAAAATTTCCCCAATCTTCAACGGTTGGAATGCAGGACACATCAAAAATCAGCTGTTGTTTAGAGCTGACAAATTTTCGCCAACTGTTAAATGGGTCAGCAAAATAAACAAAAATAGTAAGATAAATAATAGAAGCTGGCGAGTAAGTAAGTAATATTAGCGTTGTTCAGAGTGCAGATTTATATGCACAGATAAGTCAACAACGAAAGCTTTAGTGGCTCTTATAGGAGGTGCACTTAGGAGACAGAACAAGCGATGAGAATGAGGCACAGAGGTTACAGAGCGAACTGATCAAAATTCGACAAGTGATGAAGTAAACCAACCAACATTAAAGCGAAATGATTAAAAGTATTATGAAAAGTAAAAATTAATAGGCATTTATCAGTAAGTATCATACGCATCTCCTCAACTTCTTTTCTTTTCCTGCACTCCAACAGTAGGCTGGCTTATCACTGTGTCATCGTGCACACGTAAGCGACCAAAAAAAAACTGACTTCATTGAAAAGTTTCTGCATCAACGAACTTTCTGTGGTTTGCATTTCGAGCTTTCGAAAAATGAGATCGCTTGAAGAGCGTGTTTATAATAACACTGCACACTAGTTGTTGTTGTTGTTGTTGTTGTTGCTGTTGTGGGAGGCGTCGTGTGTGTGATCAATGTTTTTCTGCGCTCATTTCTCTATGAAAAGCCGATTGAAAATTGTTTTGGTTCGTTTCACTTCACTTTTTCCTTTTTTTTTAACCGCAGCTCAACGCTATTCAATGAAAGCACATTTCAAATTTCAAATGAAACTATAAAATCTAGAAAGAAGTTATCCATCTGTTAGGTTGTGCAGAGCAGAAGAAAATCTTCCGAAATTGTCATGAACTGAAACCATTTAAAAAACACTTCCACTAACAACAAACAACGCCCTAAACGGTTTGATCAACATTTCGTTGATCAATTTCATCTGCTGAAAAAGCATCAGCCCTCCGACACACATGAAGAGAACAATTCATTCACATGTTTATCATCATCATTATCACATATGCGCAAAAAGCAACTATCGTTCACCGACTAATACGATACAGACATTCCCATAAAAGTGTGCTGATACAGTACCACAAACGATATAAATCTGAAATCGTTTACTGAATAAATGCTTTGAAATTCCACGAGAATCAGTCCAATTGGTGTGATGGATCGCAGAACTAAGAAACCGAAATCGCTTGAAATGTAAACACTGTCGAATGCTCCCTAATATAAAGTTAAAAGTATGCATTTTTGCTTTACCAAACGTACTGAAAGACGGGAAAGTCAAAAAAAAGCATGAGTGATGATTAGAAGGTCAAGTAAATAAACTCGAAGAAGTCAGCTGATTAGAGTGATGAGCACAGATTTTAGCACTTATCAAAAACCTTCATCCATACACACATTTACCCATCCATAAACTCACTTAATCACTTTCGAGTGCTTCTTGACGACTGACTGCTTCATTTAAAAAAAAGACTACATGCTATAATAAGCTGGAAGAAAACGTATGATAAACGGATGGATTCGTTGAGATTGAAAGAAGAGACAGAATAAATCACATGCGAAATGAAGGGAGATGAAATTTGTGATGAGAAATTTAGATTTAGAATTTAACATTGAGCAAATCGAATGAATATAGTGAGCATTCATGCGTTGTTTGTGGAAAAGCGATTTAAAAAGGCAGGAAGATTTAATACGCAAACTGTTGGTGTTCGCAAAGGCTCATTCGATGGATGCAGCGTGGAATGTGAAAATATGAATTTGGCTGACTGCAGAATACCGATATCGAGGGCATCCTGCGTCGAAACATCGCGATTAGTCTGCACAATCGGCGTTCTCCCGACCGAAAACACATCGGCAGGAGTCCATCAGCAATGAGCTCGGATGGTCCCGCAGCCACTTCTACATTCAGCTGTCAGACAGTTGCAAACACGCAAACGTTCCCATGCTACTAGGAACAGTTAGGATTCGATTTATAAACAACGCAGTTATACTGCAATTCTCAGAAGGCTGGTAGATGCTGGTATGAGGAATGCGCTTTGATCGTGCAGCTTAAATACCTAGATCGTGTCCGCCGCATACATGCACAAAATGACCTACTCTACGTAGGAAATTGTTAGCTGAAAACTTTTTCTGGTCTAAGAATTTAGATAATTTTAAAGTTCACAGCAGCACATATCTACATCATCGTCATCGCTAGAATCGTATACGAAAGCGATATCGTCTTTCTTATCAATACCCTCTTCCCACTCATCGATGGCCACAATGGTGATCATCACTCGAACGATTTTGAATCAATAACGCAGCTGATGGGGTGATTTGCGTTTGCGTCAATCAGATTACATGAACTTCCCAGAAGTAAAACAGCGATCATATCATCAACCAGTTGCGACATTCAGATTGCTTTCAACGCATCCATCAATCACATCATCACACAACCAACATAGCAATCAATTTCTTTCAATCCACTTTCTAAACAAAACAAATCACAAAATAACACTATCGCTTTATATGGAACAATTTCGATGAGAACGACGCATCAAATGCAATCAACCCAGTAACATTTTAAAACGCAGAACAAAAAACGACAGATTGAATTTGTTTCCAAACAAGAAAAAAAATGTTTCTGAAGTAGTAAAAGTAATTTCAAGCAGTCAGTCCTTTATTTAATGTGGATTATTGCTTGTTGAGTTCCATTCATCCATCCATACTCTATACACACCAACAACGACACTTCCCTATCAGTATATTCATAGCAGACATGATTTAATCACATGCAAATACACACTGAAATACATACATAAACCAAAATGTATGAATAGTAGGAAGAAGGACGTACGCAACAAACTAACTTCTTAGGATAGCAGTAGGAGTAGTAGTAGTAGTAGTGGTAGTAATAGTACGCAACGCTTTATTATTGAATTGAACAGCAGTGAGCAGGGGAGCAGAGAGAGACCATTGCATTGCACACTGCAGCATCGATTCGTTCACTCGTCAATCGAATATAATATTTATATGGTGTGTAGATGCGTTGTTTTGTGCGTTGATGAGGTTGTATGAGACTCGTTCGTGTCCAATGGTCACCACCGCACATTGTTTGCAATGGCTCTTGCTGTTAATTGTTCGAAGAAGAAATGAGACGATAGCAGATTATAAGATTATTTTTTTACATTTCCATAAATAGTTTTTATACTCATTCTCATATGGCATTTACGAATAAAAGCATTTTATAAGACAAAACAAAACAAGTTTGAGAACATTCGAAAGCTATCAAAGTTTAGACTAATAACTAAAAACTTTGATAGCAAGAAATTAGCAGCATATGAAATACGAGCGAGCGATTGTCACGAAATTCATAAGACATTGACGATTTAAGTAAGGAATATTGTTGAACTGTGGTTTGTTTTTATTCAATGTGATGTGAATCCATCATCGCAAACGTACGGAGGATCATTCGAGTGTAAACAATCGAGAAAAACAAACACTAAAAGGAATTGTTACAAATTCATTTTCAAAATATAAACATCAGTTTTTTTCGTTGATCGCTTCGAAATAAAAAAATTGACGTCTTGTCACTTTCAGAAACATTCACATAGACGTTGCTATTGATACTCACACAGAACATTACGTCCAGCTAAAAAGTTTCCTTTCGTACCGATATCGAACTTAACTAAACCGCATCAAAACAAACCTTTCAGGTCACAATTCAGTTTTCGTTCAATAAAACAAAGATTATTAGTCAAAATTCGCTGCTTGCATTACATTTGCAGAAATATCTAGGATTAACAAATAACAGTTCATGTTATTTCAGGCTGCCAAGAAAGAAGAGACGACTCAACTCTCTGCTCGTCTACCGGGGAGGAAGGGGTAATTAAAATCGTCGCTCTCGCATCATTTCCCTCTCTATCCACGTAACAACGCTCTGTGGAGGGGATTATCCCAAGCAAAAGTAACAGCCTCGACGTAGCGCGGTAATTACTTACATGAACGAAGCCTTCCAACAGTCAATTTCTCATTTGTTTTCTTGGTTGAAATTCGCAAAAAAAAGAGCCCTTCAAACTCACTACCAAACTAAATTCACCAAGCGATGAATTTCCAATGTGATCGCTTTCAATTGCTCCTTAAAAAAAACTGCACTCCTATTACGTATTAACTGAACATATAGTAATAAACATTGAGGGCATTTATTAACATCATTCCCACAGCCAATGACAAATGAACAATTCTTCTAACAAAGTTAAACTCTTCAGTAGAGACAGAGGAAAGTACAAATGAAATTAATAACTGCTCCATCTAAATGCATTCAGTTGTTTTGCTATTAGCAGCAATCGAATGCAATCGAATGATTGCTTTTCAGTAAGATCTTATCGCAAATTCACCGCATTACTATTGACAACACACTAACACTGATCAGTTCTTATCACTGCTCAATCGAAAAACGCACGCACCACTTCTTTTCAGCTGATCGAGAATGGAACTCATTAAAAGGCACATGAATTATTAAATACGCCTAGAATTATGCGAATTACATAATAGAGAATTATTATACTACACTCTACTCTAAAAATTCATGAGTGAATAAACATAAAAATTTGTTGAATAATAGAATCGAATGATACATAATAAAAATGGAAAATATACACAGACATACTGTCGCCATACGAATGAATGTGCGGTTGTATGGCACAGCTAAATCGCTATCAGTGTGCACCATCAAAACGTGAAAAAAGCTAACAGCGAACAGCAAGCATTGCCCGAGCATGACTGAACGATGTTTCGCGTTAGTATGGGTGCGTCGTACCGATGTGATGTGAGAGGCGTTCAACTAAACAAATAATACACAACACAATGAAGAACAGCACGATAAGACATTTAGATAAGCGTTCAACATTAATATGGACGATCGTTGCTTCGGGTTTTTTTTTTGGTTTGAAAACGATCAAATGCTATTATATTGCTGCGAACGAGCATTTGAACGCAGAATCGAATGGCTTTGTTTCATTATTACTGTTTGATAAGAATGACGACGATGATGAGAATAATTTTTATTGACAGATTTTATTGGTAATCACATTGAAATTCTGATAATCGCCAATATCTTGAAAGTTGCTCCCAAAAGAATTTAATCGAATAGCGCCGCTCAGTACTGATAAAAGCAAAATGTGCGTTTGATAGAAGCAATCGTGAGTGCATTGGTTGAATTCTGAAGAACAATTATTGAGGTAATGAAACAGACCGCTCAAAGCGATTTTTTAGCATTCGCGATTAATACTTTCAGAACTTTCGTACCTTCCGATTAAGGATACAAGAGAACGATCTGGATGGGTAGTTCCGTGAGATATGGCCTCACGAAGATGAATGCCCATGTTCTTCATATACAACATTTTCTGCAACGCAGAAAAGTGGATGATTTTGTTGTTCGATAAAGTAACTGATTTATGGCAATGTTTCATGCGGAAAATATCGAAGAATAATGACAAATTTGAATCAGTCTCCTGATGACTATTAATTGCTGATTGAAGGAATAAGTGAATAAATGAAACTTGAACTCATCTTCATCGCATCGAGTCCCACATTTACCCACATCTTTTCTCATGAGAATCATGATAATTAGATGAAGAAAGTGATGCGGAAGGGAGGGCGGAGGGGGGTAGGCATACGTAATTAGGAGAGACTTAATAGGAAACATTACATAAAACTTCTGGGTTTATCTGTTTGCGCATATGCTCAGATATGTGTGACGCTGTTAAGTGAAATGAATGAGTAGAAGACCATTTTTTTGCAGACGAAAGCAAACGAGCGAACGAAATGATCACACGAAAGCATCAATTAATTATGTACTACTTATTTACGTACGCTCGTTTCCACTTGTCACTTCTTTGTTTTCGAAAACGAAACATCTCCACTCGAACTCATCGACTAGAGCAATTCAGTAATTGGTCAGAAACGAAAAAATGACAACAATTAAACAATTAAACGTAAACAAAAAATGCTCACATATATTTGCGACTTGTTCCCAATGAAGCACTGATGTGTAGAGAACTAATTCATACACAGCAAAAAAACGTCAAAAAATCGAACTGAAATTTTTTTTTGCAATTTATTATCTTCCGATCATTTTCATTGTATTGTCAAGTCTATAACTTAATGATGCATTCAACAGGCACAATCGATTCACTGTTTCGGAAGTGAATCTAAACGAGTGCATTTCACATTGCAAACGCATTACCACTTAATCACATTTGAGACGTTGAGCTGGCTGCTTCTTGATGCATGAAATGGCCTGCAGCAGTACGGTGAAAGTCGTCGTAGACGAACGCCAGCTTTTCGGAGTCAGTTTGCATAGGAAGCACCCATCAAATCATACCAATTTACACTGATGAGAGAGATTCAGCTAGAGTGGCGGCGAATGAAATGGGAAAAAAACTCGATAGAACGGACGATGAAAAAATGTGCAAAGTTTCGGGTCGTGAGAAAAGCTCTGAGAAGAGCAATCGCTGAACGAATGAACGTTCAACAAAATCTCAGCTACCCAATCAAACATTCGAAGTTCCGAATGTACTAAAAAACAAAACAAATCACAGTACATCGAACAAAAATGATAACGAAATCAATCGCAGCTGAAATTCCAAGAGAGCCTTTCGAGCATCGATGGATGCTCAAAATTTCAGAAATTGCCGCTTGTGTGATGGTGCTGGTGGTTGAGAAAAATGGTTCAGATGATTAGAAATGATGACATAATTCCTTATGGTATCATTATTATTGGTATCGCTCGGCGGCTCAACGCGTTTGTTTCGCTGTTTCTCAATTCAATCAACACCATCAATCAATCCACTAACGAATGCACAAACGATGTGCGCAGTGCGCGCGCCTTTTACGAGTGCTCTTATATGCAATAGATCCCCTTTTAACTCATTGTTTTGTTCGTAATTTCACACCACATCCCCTCTCACTTCGCTCATTCTCGACACATTCAATGATGATGATTTTCGTTCATTAAATCCCACTTTATCCGTTTAAAATTTTACGATTTTTCACAATTTCCCCACCAACATAAACCGATCTCATCAACAATTATTAATTCCATATATGTTTTGTTAAACGATCAAAATCTGAAAGTCTTTTCTAAACCTGCGAATGTATTTTAGAAGAAAGCTAAACGTTTGCTTACATATGATAGTGACGGCACGCAGGCAAAAGCACACGTGAACGTGTTTACACATTCAACATGTACTCACTCACAATCAGGCAGGCATTCTGCTGATAATCAACATTTATTCACCACCACAATGCAAAAAACAACAACAATTGTGAGCAGAAGTTGAGTGCACTGAAATAAAAAATGAACGTTCTTTGATGTTGAATTTTGCTGATGTTATCTGCTTATTTACTTTTGTCATGAACGTGACGAATCTGACGAAGTGCTCAAAGAGTACAGATTAATCATGATATGTTTGCAGTTCAGTTGTAACACTGTGTGATGATGTCGAGAATTTCGTTTTTGATCACCCAATAACACAATCGCTCTTCAAAAAGCGATCACACTTTCACATGCACATCAAACAACTAGTTTGCGGCAGCACCTCAATTGCAGTTTTTCATTCTTTTTACGTCATAAAACTTCTTGAATACTGTATCTACTCTCCACTTGAGATTCTCAGCCATCAAGATGAGTGTTCGGAAATGATACACACCAAAGATGGCCACGTTCATATAGCCGAACATCGAAACTCCGGAAGATACACGCAGTGTCCTGAAAACTGCCCAAAGGCATAAATTTTGTTATGAGCTTTTGAAGGAATGACCAGAAAAATAGACCACTTTCGGAACTGCACAATTTTTTTAGTTATTGCAGTCAGTCGGCTGCTGAAAGCATTTCAAGCAATTAGACGAACTGACTCGTTCAAACAGAAAATAAAAACAACGCAAAACAACAACAACAAAAAAACATTTGACGAGCAATAATAGTTCTCGAATCACCGCTTCACTGCGCATTCATTCCCTCCTGGATTTACAAATTTCATATCTACATTTACTAGAGACACATCATATGTCTGTCTGTTCAGCAAATCTTCCGGTCAGTATGACTATGAAAGATAATCACACTCGAATTCGTTCCATTTCTGTTCACATCAAAGCGAATAACACATCATTTTCGATGGAATGGCAGTGAATACAGCTGATGACTGATTTCCGAATGATTTTACTCTAAGAAATAATCGGCCAACATGGTTGGTTGCGAAATAAAAAAATTTCTCAATAATGTGTCGCGAACATAAGGGGATAAGAAATGTAAAATGGAACTGAGAACCGCGAGAGGAGCTTTGTGATAAATAGAGGGAATAAGTCAACGATTAATTAACGTTACTGGTTTGTTTAATGATAATGCAATGTGACGTTGAAGTTTGAAAAGTGCGAAGGCCATGAAACGGATGAACACTCGAGAACAGAACGGTTGCGTCGAGAAAAAGAGAAACAATAAGAATGAAACGACAAATGGTATCTGAACGTATTGACCGGAGAGACCATCCGTGAGAACAAGATGCCACCATATAAATGGAGATCGCTCATAACGATGGTTGATGAAGGTCGGATATGAGCACGATGAATGAAAGGAAAACAGTTCAAACGGAATTCAAATGGTGATAAACACAATTATGAAATGTTTACGTTTCATTTGAAATTGTTCAAAATTTGTAAAACGACATGAAACGTAGGTGAAAGTGGTGAAAAATGAAGATGGTTTTGGCGAAAAAATGGTCCATACGAAAAATGTATACACAAAAAAAGGTCGATCGAATCATGTTTTTCGTACAAATCGATTTCACTAAAGTAGTCGATTTGATTGACACGAAAAATATGATAATAGGTTTTGACATAGGATCAAGATTTGACAACAGCGGCCAATAGGGCAACGCTGAATAGTGCATCGGGACAAAACGATATGAATGACTTAAAGAACAAATGAATTCGGAACAAAGATAAAAACGATTGTAAAAATGAAAATAACAGTGACAGGGATTCGGAATTGTTAATTAACAAACAAATTAATCAATTAATAAGGTGATAATAATTTAAAGAAAAAAGCAGTGAGAAAAAAATTACAATAATAATGATCGCATATCTAAAATAATAATAGCAGCAACAGCAACAATTTGGAATATAAAAACAACGAAAAGAAATAACACGATTCCACGAATAACCATAAAGTGATCTTTTCGGTTTCGATTCCATGAATGCTTTCACGTTAGCAAAACCGCGACTACTTCCAATGTCATTTCTTAATTCCTTTGTTCTCAAGTAACACAACCAAATTTTTCAGCGTCCAATGAACACCGATGCGGCGGCATTGCAACACCTGATTTTGGGTGCTTTTCGAGACGGAACTTCAGAGAAAGTAACGAAACAGGGGAATGGAGAATGAAAATTCAACACTGGTCAATGCCCATATTGACGGCAATAACGAAACCCCTTTCACTGCTCACAACATTCACATAACAATGCATGCGAAAACTGGAATAATCTTCGTAATTGATCAGCTGAACGAACAATCATCAGTTGAATGTCAAAAATTTCAACGATGGCAAGTTCTGATCAATTCAGAATTATCTAGCTCATTAAACTGGCTCATTCCTCTCAAAATCATTGTGCGAATTTAGTTGCGTTCGGTGGCTTCAACACGAATGAATGCGTACAGCAACAAGCATCGGCCATACAATGTGTTGTTCCCAGAATGGAAAGTCTTCCTCGAACGAAGAAGTGAAACTGAGTGCGAAACGAGCGAATTGGGAAAATGAACGACGACGATGCAATTGGGAATGCAAAGAAAGTAATTCACATGCTCTCAAGAATAAAAGATTATTGCTGCTCATCGATTTTAGGAAGAATTTCCAAAAAATCGCAACTTCCAACGAGTATTCAACTGAAATCCATCTCACATATCATCCCATTACAACATCAATTCATACATTCCACCAGGCAGAATTACTGTGGAAATATTTTTTCCATGTAAACGTTACATGAAAACAAACATTGACGATATTTACTTGAAAATTAATGTACGAACCAACAAAACTAAAGAACAACTCAATGCAAAAAAAGAATTCAAATTCCATTCATTAATACGACGATGATGATGTGCACAATAAATAACGATCAAATAGCAACAATAACAATAAGATAAAATACTACTTTGATTGCACTTTCGTTATTGTTCCAATCGCTGCTGCCTACTGTCAGATCAAATCAAAAACGCCCATTCCGCTCACCCATAGACACACAAACCAATGCGTATGCGCAATGCAGTAAATACATCTGGTTGGCAAAAAATTAACACAGTATTGTTTAAAAAGGCACTGATGTGAACGCACAGCTTTTGTGCACTTTGCGTGCTTCTCGTAAAAAATACTTCACTCAAGCAACTCACTCGACCTATCCTACTCGAAAACACTTTTGACATAAGTTTATTTGTTCGGTTATAAATGCACACGCACTGAAATCATCATCAGTTTTGTTTTGGAAACGCTTTCATCAGATAGACGACAGCAGGCAGCGTCGAAACGGAACGTTGGCCACGTTCGACAGGGATCTTTGAGACTGACGCTAATCAAGCGTAAACGAACGAATTTGCGATTGTTTACGAATCAATTGCAAATAGTTTATTGAATTTATGAGCAACGCTCTTCGAACGTAACATCGACGACGGCAACTTTCAATAGACGTTCAATAATTCAACTTCCGAAAATGTTTGACGTTTTGTAAGATAATTCAGCCTGTACGCGCAATTACTCGGGGGTGGGGGTACTTCAGTGGAAGTAATTTTTCACTTCAACTTCTTTTATGGGAGGAGTAAAGAGGAATTTTTCGAAGGTGTATGTGGAGGATGAAAATAAGCGCCATGGAGTCTCTTCATAGAAGTGGCTTGGCATCAATACAAATGTGCTTGTGATACCATCGTGTAGTGATGAATATTATTCATTGAAAATGCTCAAAATTAAATATGTGCATACAAAATGGCCATAGAAGCAACGTTGCGCGATCTAGTGGTCGATCTAGTGCTCTTCTCTTCGACGCATACACAAACAAACAAACGCACATACGAACGCATTACGTTGTCAAATAATAACATAATTATACATCCATATCAACACAGCATGAATAGATATTCTAATAAGCAATTTATCAATAATCATTCAAAAAATCCAAATATCACACTCAATTAAGAGCGACTGATTTAGTTGAGAATCAGTCGCGAATTCGAGGAAGTTGAATTTTTCAGGAAGCTGATGCAATTTCCTCGAATTCGACCGTCGAGAATACGTTTTAAAAAAAGTATCGACTGCAATTCCACCATCAATTTCTCGGAATAATTAGTGGTGCAAACAGCGTAACTAAAAAACCAGGAAGAAGGACGGAACTGATGCAGAGAAAAATGAGATGAAAAGCTGCAATGAAATCTGAAACCATTAAGGAAATGCTACAAAAGATACAATGTGAATGACGTTAAACTGTGATCGCAAATACTCGTAAAGTAATTTGATTCGATAAAAACGTTCAAGCGAAATCCTATAATGAATTCTATAATGAATAAGAGATTACAGTAGTCACGCAGTAAACTAATCGCATGAAAAATTCTCGGTGAATTCGCGAAAAATCAACTTTTTAATGAGAACTTGGTTGAATTATTTGATTTAGTCAATTCCAACACTTCATAAGAGCACCGCTTTTAGATGACATTTTCTGCGCAGTTCAGTTCCTCGTCGTAGAAACGATTGACTGACACTTCTAAAGATATCAATGTGTTCAATCTCAAGAGATGAAGATGCAAAACATTTTGCATTCAAGAAGACACGACGATGCTCAACACTGGATGGTTGATGATGACCTTGTTGCTGGCCGTCTCTCTGAATGTTCTCTTTTCGCAGTCTGTTCCGATTCAAATCGTTTCAGAATATTTATTTGATGGCATTATTGATTTTAAACACACTCACACTCTCTTTTCGCATTCTTCAATGAATGAATGTGGTAAAAATACAAAATGAAAACAAACAAATACACATAACTAAACGCGTTGATGAGAATGGACCAATTTACTTCGAAGTATCGTGCAGATGAGTAAATTCGAATCAAATTTTAGTGCACCACAGCAAATTCACTTACAAATATCCACAGAAATCCTCAGTTTTCATGGGCAAATGATACTTTTGACATTTGTTTATGCCAACGGGAACAAGATTATTGCACATATGAAAGTGTAACAATGTTTTGAATTTTTGTTTACAAACAATGTTCAAATGAATTCAGCGAAAGAACACAACGATTTGTGTTTGTTGTCGCTAAGAGATAAAACGTAGAAAACAGACGAGAATGATTGGAAGTAATTAGAACAATGAAACCATGAAGCAGCATTTTGACGAGTGATGATGACTGGCAAAACATTGAGAAAAACATTTGAAGAGACGATCGAATGAGTGATTGCCGTCTGCGAGTAGCGATGAACGAATCGACGAAGGCATAAAAGGGGAACGAGTAGGGGAAAAAGGGAAAGGGGAAATTTTGTAGTGAGGATTTAAAAATCTGACAACGGCGGCATATCTCAATGCACGTAAATTTACATGATGCTTGAGCAGTCGGTCAAATTGCAGTCAGACATTACGTGAACAAACTCCATTAAAAACTAACACGAGAATGAGAAGTAGTAGGGGGGTGGACGAAGGAGAACGCGTATGAATGAATCATTACCTATTAAGTTTAAAAATTAAATGAATAGAATCAGTTTTCAAAATTCGCCCAAAAATGTGCACAATGAGAACTTTCGATTAAGAGATTAATGATAAAACAGAGAGTAAAACGCGCAATTAACGTGAACAAAGTGATGTGTGATAAGAAAAAGTATGAAGATATCAATAGCGATTCTTGTACGCTTATTGTTAGTGCAACGTATTCGTTGCTGAAGAACGAACATCAACTGCATCGAAACTGACTGATTATGTTCGTTGAAAGTGCAAATTCTAACGTATTTGACTGATGCGACGACGCATCTGACTATGAGTAAACAATCACCGATTCGAACAATTTTGCATTAGTTGACAGCTGAGGAATCGAATTTCGATCGTCTAGAACGTAAGTCGAGAGTAACCTTCAACAGCTCGTAACGACAGTTAAACGTACACCTTAAAGTAACGAAAATTCGGTTTCTGCACAAGCGTAAAAGTAAGAATACGTGATCAAGCACAATGGGCTTGATAAACGTATTAACGATGATGACGGCAACAACAGTAATCATAATAATAATGATGGAAATAAAAAAAATGATCTTCATGAGAAAAAAGATCTTAATTACAAATATAACAATCCCAATAATAGTGTTGAGAAGAATTAAGCAATATACTTGAAACGACCGACCATACAACAAGTACAAATAATTCAATATTGCGATTAAAAATGACTGCTGCAAAGCAATCGTTATCGTTTCAGTTTTTTAAAGCGAATCACGGCTAGCTTAGACACGTCCCGTCCCGCTTCATACTGATATTAGTCAACCAGGCAGAGGTAGTAGTAAGCACCTAATGGGGACCACTTTTACAGTGAACGAGTCTCCGTTGTGGGTCTATTCTTTGGTCATTAACGGACGTCAAAAACGATATAGTAATAATATGGATAACAACAATAGGATGACAGCAACGCATCATATATCAATAAAGTCACAAAGAGTATTTAATAGCAACTATATAAATAATAAGACAAATAAAGCAAGGTGCTTTATAAATATTAATGAAATTAAACATAGAGCAGTACTCGTAAAACACATATGAACACGAGCGAGCACCTAGCGAGGTGATCGCAACGCGATACATTCCACAGAATGTACGATGACGGACTGGTGATGAGCAGAGGATAACGTAGAGGAAAGGAAGGAGGAGGTATAATACGTCGGTATTGGGTGGTACGATATCGGGTGTGCACTAGACAGACCGAGAATCAGATAGAGATAGATGCACGAGCTGCGGGAGTTTGGGAACACGAGTGAAAGAGTGATAGCGACAGAATAGATATTGACGAGAAGAACACTGAAACGAATGAGAAGGAATGACTGTGAAGAATGTGCAGTGACGATGAGCATTGAGGCGAAAATATAATTTTATTTGAAATCATTGAATTGGACGCGAAAAAAAAGAGACATTTCAAAAACGTATCTGGAATGACTAAAATAATCCACAAAAAATTTGGATTTGGAATTTAGGAAGATGAAAATTATTAAATAAATTAGTTGAGAAATGATGAAAACTTTTCATCATTTCTCAACTAATTTATTTGATAATTTGAGCGAATCGAATGGTTGGCCGGCCACACAAGACAAGAAGACTGACGATTGGAAGTAGGACGCAATGAATGGAACTTTGCTTTTGCGAAACAGTCTCGGGAATTTATGGAGAAGACGTTGATGAAATGGTGGAAATTTTGAGAGAATCAATTTTGATGTGATGAACATGTGATGAAATGAATTTATCGCACGATGTACGATCCCAACTCCATTGCAAACATTCATTAACGTTCCGGCGAAAATCCATCAGCAACTTTTGATTTCTGATTTCTTTTGTCCTCTCCAAGCACTAGACATAGCACGAATGCATTTCAACGAATTTGTACTCAATGTGATGCATACGAATTTTCAATGCATCAACAAGTTCCGTTTCCTGCTTTAACTTTGCATTATCACAATGAAACGAGTGTCCAATGCTTCACTTCCTACAAACCACAATTATGGCTCGCACCTGAGTCTTAACACATAAAGTTGATGCAGACTTTCGGTAGACAGATGACAGCTCAAGTGATCCATCCATTCGCATAATCCAGCAGTTTATAATAAAATCCAAACTGAGCGAATTAATTGCACAATTAGTCCGGATGAATTCATTTTGAGGCGAACACGATATACGTCTAAATACGGTGATGCACATCCAGGAAATGAAATGCACTAGAATAAGGATGCAAAAGCAGACTGGATGATATGATGATGAAGTGGACAAAAGCAAGGCAAGAGCAGTTGAGCAGCAATGAATGATGGTGTGCATGACGACTCTGTCTGCTGTGATCATTGGCATCGCGCTTCTTTCCATCCTCAATCCAACATCTGCACGGACACATCAATAGATATTGAACGCAATATAACTCGTCCATCCATCCATTTATCAATGCTGTAAGACCGACCCACTGAGCGATCATCTGAACCTACTTATTGCTGTGAGTGCGTATCACAGATCAAACCCTCTGCTCTCCACTACATAAACATCCTCCCTATTATGTTCGAGATGCATAATTTCCTGCTCCGTTTATCGAATTTACTGACAGCGCTGTCAACTGAAACAAATGAGCAGTAACGTGACAAGTTGCAATCAAAATACAAAATAATAACGACTACAACGATTAGTGATATAGCACGCGCAGGTGTTAACGGCATGCCGTTGGTAACAATGAAAACGTTCGAAATTTTTAAAAATCAACAGTGGATGGCAGAAAATTCGAACTGTGACTGCAGGAAACCACACTGAACGTGGAAGAATCGAATTTTATCTGGAAGAGTTTTTCAACGTTCAATTAGACACAATGAATCAATCGCATGTAAAGAGTATAATTGAATTATCTCATAGTAAACGACGACGAACAATAATTAATGTGCACAATGCTGTGGGTGTTCCAACAATAGAGTGTACGTACGTCTGATTTACGATAGAAAAACGCCACTCAAAATAAATGCCCACATACAAAACTTCAACAGAATTATTTCACATCTCATCAAATTGACAACGATAACAAATCGATATGCCATTCATATTCCCATAAGGACCACCGCTACATTCTTAACACATTCGCTTGCTTGTTCGCTTACATCACTACGATCACAAGCAGCCTGATTAACGAAACATTCCTATTCTCACTAGTTCGTTCACTCTCATAAGGATCTGAATTAAAACTAATGAAAACCAACCCTAATAAGCGTACCACTTTTATGATAGAAAAAGTGGAATCTTTTCGACATGGAATTAATGAATACAATGAATCTTGGAGATCCTCATTCCAATGACATCAACCTGTCGTTAACCAGTAGCATTAAGTTTTGAACAGTGAAGAATATGAACAAACAATCTTAAAGATGCACGCAAAATGAATTTCAAGTGCATGCGATGGACGTTGATGTGATGATCACCTCGTCATATTTGCAGTGGTCATGCAGTTTGTTGAGTTCGGTGGAGAGTGCCATCGAACAAAATCACATTTCAAATGCGTATTTCTGACTTTAATCTTACATAACGCATGCGTTGCTGTGCAAATGCGCTCTCGTAATATATATCTCAATCTCAAATTGCAATTAATGATCATCTTTTTCTACCTGAAGCACTCTAATTTTACTTAACTCCCGTCATGAGACATTCACCTAATTGTAACGAATTTCGGAAAACTTTATGAACGATGCTCTTGGTGAATGGTCTTATTCAGTGAAATCTCAGACGATTTCGTGGGAGAGTAACTTTTTTTTCCAAACAGCTAATCACGAGAGATATTCGATCGTCATCCAGTGAACCCATAGCCAAGTGATGCGAAACCAAAAAAAATGTTCGTAACAGTTGGTTGATTATGAGTGGCGCAATCCAATCGAACAGTGAATGTGTTCTGCATGGAATCCTCATTAAGCCCTCATCGGCGTGTTGGGAGCAGCACATTGAGCACGCACGACTGCGGTGCTCGTTGATTTGGAACAATGAAAGGCACTGAATTAATTCTGATAATCAAAATCAACAGCGTAAAACATATCCAGATAATCTCCTTATTTATGCAAGTCCCACGATCCACTCTTCTCATCAAAGGAAACGATCATGACACACAAATCGCTCGCTTGACGCTCAATCGAGATCAGCATTTCAGTGGCAAACAATCAGCATTTCTCACCGTTGACATTTTTCGTCTATTTCAAACCGTTTGATGAAATAAATTAATGTCCTGCAGTTAATGATCGTTTCATCAACAGACAATTTTACAACGAATGAAACGAAACCACAACAAAAATGAATAACTCTCACGAGCATTCAGTATTTCTTCGAATTCATTCACAAGCGTTTTGTCTGCTCGATTCAACCTCAACGAGCACTTCTTGTAACTCATACGAAGTGATCAATTCCCTTAAAATGGAATGTCACTCACCAAATTAAACGAGCACCAAAATCAACGATTAAATACGAAAATATCTGAGTTAAGATCGTATGACTGAATGAACGAACTTGGCCCACAACAAATTCATAAAAACAAATTCTTCTCTCAGATGAATCAAATCAATTGCGTAACAGTGATTATAAATAAGACAAGGTAATTGTTGACAAACCGGCACTATATATCAACACTAATTACGA
This sequence comes from Anisakis pegreffii, assembly GCA_035041965.1. NCBI lineage: Eukaryota > Metazoa > Nematoda > Chromadorea > Rhabditida > Anisakidae > Anisakis > Anisakis pegreffii. The sequence continues at coordinate 68,593 of JAPYMA010000718.1, read as the reverse complement.
ATGAGCTATCCGAGTTTGATTTTTGAGCTCATCAAGTAATATTCATGAAAAGAAAGTGATAATATCATCAAAAAAAATGAAGAAGCGATCAACGACATCCAAACTGATTCAAAAACATACTGTGAAGTAGCAGTTCATTGGCTGCAGTAGCAGCAATAGTGTAATTATGCGAGATGACACAATGAAACAGCAGGGAATACCTTTTGTCTGGTTTTTTGTGATTTCAAACGAGATTGCGAGATGGGTTGAAGAGAGTGAGGAGTGAGTGGCTGTTGTTGGATGGTGCATGTATTTCTTATGCGTAGTGCGCTCGTATGATACTTGACACAAACAGCAGAAGTAAGACATTGAATTGACAGCGACGAATACATGCTCGCTCACATGAGTGGCATAATAACATTAACATTACAATCGTTACATTCATGGAGAATATCATTTTCCATTTTATTCATCTAAATAAAATCAGATTCAATTAATTCATTGCAAATAAAGCAAACTTTTCCTTTCCAGGTCAACCACATAAATACGCATTTGCATTGAAAAATAAACGTTGAAATATATTGATGCTTGAAATTAGAGATGAGAGATTTTTGAATGTTGCATAGTACGGTTGATTGATTGATAACAGTGAAATACCACCGAACGATGAAAATAGCAACAAAAATGAATTTGGAAATTGCAGTACTTGTAAAAAGAATAATGATGTTGATATAACGATGAAGAACAAGGCAATGGAAACTTTAGGAGACCCGTCTTCAATCCCACAAGTTTTTTTAAGCCGACCGCACACACGAGGTTCTCGATTGAAACACGTGCTTGCAGATTTTCTCGTTTCTGAATTTTTTTGAATTTGCCATGGAGCAGTGCTCCTCAAACACTGCCTCGGGATTCTCGAAAATTCGCTGGAACTTGGTAAAATAGCATTAATGTGTTAAAAAGCAGAAATCTCACGCGATTTTGCTAAAAATCTGTTTTCGCTCGATGGCTGACATATCCTCACGTTTAGCGGCGCATAATGAGCCTTCATATTATTCACGAAATGCTTCAGTTGCCACTCATTTCATTCAGTTCAACTTACTGCATTGAACAAAAAACGTTTCAGGTGTGTCAATTTTGCTTGAAAAACGCATTTTTTAATTTTTTATTGTTGACATTCTGCCGTATTCAGTGTGCTGCTGCCTGCAACAGTCGCATTACATTATTGTTTACGTTATTTTCAGTTGTTTTTTCGTCGTTCTCAAAACGTACACTGTGGATTTCTTTGTGCGGTTCAATAAAACGCTATCGTTCAAACCGCAATATGTGAAAGCGATGCCGAACTTTTTCCCCAAATTCCTGTTGTCAACTTAATTCAAGGTGATCACATTTTCAAAGTGCTGACGACTTTTTGACCATCCCTGTGCAACACAATTATAAAAATAGTAATGATAAAAGGAACGGTAACGGAGATAATTATTGATCACAGCAGTAAATAGTGATTTTCGTAAAAATGGAACAGTAATAGGAAAAGCACAATGAAACAAGGAGCTAATCATATGGAGAGTATCGAGAGCAGTGTATCGCCACCCCCCAACAGAAAAAAGCACAAAATCGAACGAACTACTCAACTCAAACGACAGCGAGTGTTCAAATCAAAGAATAGCAATGTTTTAGAATAAAATTCCACAAAAATAAGCGAAACAATTCTGTTCACCAGTGGCAAGTAAGTACACACGTATTGGCTGCTTGCGATTCGCATATGAACGATGCACTTCTCACTGACAGCGAAATATTTACGAATAACCAATTCGCTGAACTAAATATTATCCATCTGAACAACGCTAGATTACAACTTCACGTTCAGCGAATCGCCCCACCAAAATGCACCACAACTCTAAATGCCACGAATAAAGTTAACTACTTGAATCAGTCACTGCTCGCAAATTTTCAGAAAATGCTCGCTCGCTTATGGAACGACGCTTATTGATTTTGTTTCATTTCAATTGCATTCTCAGTCCAATTCCGCGAATAGATCCATTGAAAATATGGTTTCATTTCAAGCACAAGCTCGACTACAGGGACCAATTCAAAACGATTCAATGAAGCAGAATCAATCTCTTAACTATTACAATGATTATAAGCATAAAATAAAGTCGTTTACTTATTCCTATATGTAGTTATTCATCGATCCATTTATTTATTAATTCATCGATCGGCCTAACCTAACCAATTTCAGTTATATTCGATGAATGTTGACGTACAAAATGATGTTAATGACAATGATGATAGACAGAGTTGTTTTGAAAGTATGAACAATCAAAGATAAAACCTAACGAATATAATATAAACATAATATGCTGAATGTATTCTCCAAACCAGTATGAACCGAATAACAGAATGTTATTTTTGTCAACGCGTTTTTCAATACATCTTTCATTCATGAGTTTTACTATGTTGTATTTATGATCGAAAGGTAATGAGAGCGAAGATGCGTAATGTGGAAATGCAACATTTATGCAGAATACTTCGAAATTCACCGGAAAATGAGAAGAAAGAACATGCTGAACGATGTAAACAATTTTAGAAACATTCACCTCTTGCTATATAAGAGCGTTAATCGAACGGTCAAAGTGAACATCGATTCTGATCTTGGTACATGATTACTTGTGATTGCATACTCAAGAAGCGAAGAGGAAGAGAACGGCGTTACCCAGTTGCACTTTAATTAGAGCGTGTAACCTCTAATGAATCAAATGAGTGTTAATTGCACGCAAATGCCACAGATACCGCGCCATCTATTCAAAGCTCAAAAATGATCATTTTAGACGCGTGTATTTTTAAAGTTCACGAAACAAGTGACTCAAGTTTCTCGAGCAAAACAAATACAAACGTTAATTTCAAATATACTCAAAACAATAAAGCATTCAACGAAATTTTACACTAATTTCAGAAGAGAAGAGAATTTATAACTATGAATTACTTTTTTTTTCAGACTACACAAATATCACCATTCAATTAACTTCAATCAAATCACAAACAGATTGCTCGCAGTTCATTCGGTTAAACGACCATGAATGTTGACTACTCTAGCAAAAGTATGCATCGCGTTTGAGCAAAATTCATCCATAAGCGTTTAAAAATACGACGACGTATCACTCCATATCGAAATCACTTTAGAATTGCAGTTTATGAAGACGTCGTCGTTCGATAAATTCATTCAACATAAATTATGTCATTACGCGCAAATTATCCGACTTCAAAGGCACGATGATACACATATGTACACGAAATGGTGTGCTGGGCTAACGATGAGTTCACTCATCACTCACCAACTGGCTCTTCTTGCCTGTGAAAACAAAACAAATAGGAACGCAATAAACATCAAAATGTGAATGGATCAAAAAAACATGAGATACACTTCATTCGTTCATTCATTACAATATGAGATATCGAAAAAGTATTACGATTGCATCGTTGTTCATTTCAATGATCAATACGGAAAATCTGATGAATCTCAACTTTAATTAACTAATGGAATTTTGTGCTGAATGTACGCCAAAACGAGTCAGTATTATAGATAAGATCATATCTTAACATTTAACCAAATTAACCCGCTAAACATTGGTATTTCAAACAGGTGAAAAGGAAAGGTTTTAGGAAGACGGGGGGGGGAGGGGTGCGGAGATTTACAGACTTACAGATGTACGGCTTCAGCTTCAGTTGTGGTTAGTCCCAAGGGTTTTGGACATTTATGAAGAGGGAATGATAAGTGAAAAGTGAAACAATTGCACATAATCGCTCATCAATAAATTGTTTTCGGTTTGCAAATCGCTTCTTCATCAACTGGAAATGAAGAAAAGAGGAACAACGATCTCATAAGATAAGCAAACGATCAGCGAAGCAGCAATAGTGAAATGGAATGAGATAAGATGATGCAAGGAACAATCATATAATATCTTTTCAGCAGCTATCTTTAATATTCATTCATTTATCTTCCTCTCTCCTTTCCATCACAAACATACCTTCTTCTATGTGAGCGTTTTGTTCATCTTAAATGATTACTGCAGTGAAAAGGAGATGTCCGACACACTTCTTTAACGCATATAATACTGATGAATTAAACATAGAAACGAAGAATATACTCGGATAAGCGCGCAAGGTATGGATGTATGGATGATGGTCATAGGACGACACGGCCGCACATCAGCAGACTAGTTCACAAACTATTATCTAGTTTCTGAACGTGACTGCAATTCTTTGCAGCCTTACTTATGTCATCCATCCCCAATCTCATTCTTTCAATTGTTCTTCTCTTCTCAATATCTCTTCATTGCCTCACAGGCAATCATTTTTCCGAACTTATTTCGAACTGTTTCAGTAAATATTTGACTGAAGCATGACAAGTTTTAAATTTTAACGGCATATCATCTCTCGAATATGATACGCTTATTTATCTCTTTGCGTCTATCCTCTCAACAAAGTAATTTGTGTATCACTGATATGATCAGCATTAATAAGCGTTCGGTAATCAGAAACAACCAAAAATATTAACAATATCGTGAAGTTCAACTGAATTATTGTTCCGAGAATATACATATTCAATTGGATTCGGTTCGGTATGCAGAGCGTTGGTTGTAAAGATGATAGTGGAAGAACATGAAGGGGGGATAAATTCCCTTCCAGATTATTTCGACATGGAATTTGAAGGGGAAGGGGAAAGGGGTGAAATATGAAAAGAATACAAGACCTTTGCTTTTTTTTCTGAACAGATTGTTTTGTTCATTCAAAGCAGCTAATAAGCATTTAACTTGAAAATCTCGTGCAAAAATGATTACAACAGAAAAAAGCATAAATCCAGTAGAAGGTTTTCTTGCAGGTTCTCTGTTCTGCATTCAGTGAAAAAGAACAAAATTGATTGCGAAAAACCAGCAGTGCAATTTTGCACTGGAATTTGAGTCGTTTACTGGCTTTTTTCAGTGAAAACAATTTCTTCGCGTATGAGAAAATCTTTTGCGAAGACTTAGTGGCAAAAAGATGACAATCGTTTAGCACCGCAAAATAGCCAATGAAGTGAGTGTTTTTTGACGAACATGGGATTTGAGTGGCGCTTGTGAGCGAGCCATCATCGGAAACCAATGAGACACACTTTTACTGGGGCAACGATACCCCGAGGGGATACGCAGATCCTCTTCACGGTGGAGACAATGCCTGAAGTAAACCTTATGTGACCACGATTACGCAAAGCATTTTCAGGCTATCGCAAAATTTAAAGTTCAAACGCGGTGAGCAGCACATTATTCAGACTGTTCGTTAACCAACAAAGAGAATACGCTCAAAAAATTCTCATCAACTCAGCAATTACTCTCAAATCAACAAAGAACAGCTAATACGAAAATTTGCGAGGCCGATGCGATGAATTCTAAAGAAAAAGTGTAATATTTGCTGAAATCATACCAAATATTGCACGTTCTGTGAAATGGAGAGAAACTTTATTACTGAACGATAATGTGAGGAAAAGTTCAGTTTTTTGGTGAATATAAGACGAAAGCGAAGAACATTTGCAAACATTCTCTAATCACTTGGATTGTCACTGATGATTTGATTCATTATCAGACAAACTTACGCGATTATCAAACAATGCATTAGTGATCGCTCATAGATGAAGTAATCAATTGTTTGGTTCACTAATAATAACGTAAGCAGTATTCAGCAAATCACATCGCTCAACTTGACTGCCTTGATTATGCTTGAACGAGTGCATACGCATTTATGCTAATTCAATGCGTATGTCCTCCGTATACGTACGTATTACAAGGATGAGATAACATATCAGTTTGTGGATCTTGTCGAGCTGATCATGGATGTGTGAATAGGCAATATTCAAAACATCACAGTTGAAAATGCAACTGGGCAGAGCAATTTCTTCGTGTTCTGTTAAGGACGAAAACATCGAGTTCATACGCCTACTGATAAGCGAACTGTCAACAGCTTTCAAAAACGCTAGTAATCACTCCCTCCGTTCGGGTGGTTCACTTATTGTTGCCTGAAACTCCGTTGTGACTTTTTGCCATCAAACGATTTGCTGTTGCTGTTGCTGCTGCCTTTGAATGTATTTATTATGGTGACAATACAATGAACACACTCCTACTGTTGTGTAACAAGCACCGAGCGCTCTGTTTACTATTCAGTTGATTTGATCAGCTGTATGCCATTTTGAAAGTATTGATTTTTAAGGAACAGCGAACTGTTTTCAGTTGGAAATGATACTTTCGGTTATGGAGAGTGTTCACGAACGACACGAACAATGTGCAATCAATTGGTGCACATAAATCATCGATAAAATATGTGAAGGGAGAGGCAAATTTGTGCGGTGTAATAAACGAACAACCGAAAAAGTCAGCCGATTAGCGGTCGTGGTTTGTATTGGAAACAAAAAGTTGGTGATGATGATGATGCAAATATTACGTAAATATGCTAGTTGATAGGGTTATGTGGATGGGATGCAACTGAATGAAGAAGCATTGCTTTGAGTGGACCAATTAGAAAGCATCAGAGCAGCAGCAACAGCAACAGCCGCAACAACAACATGCAAAATTACGTCTTTTGGCGTTGTATCGATTCGTCTCGACTCAACGGACGATATTATTTCTCGCTCGACGATCAGCTGATCGATTCTGAATGTGACTTTCTTTGAAATGACTCTTCGAAAATAAGTTCGATTGCAATTTAGATGATTCATTCTCATATTATCAAGCGATAAGTCATAATGGAGCACTTCAAGTGGATTCAACATCAGTCCTGTGATTCATCAGAATTTCTGAGACGAAAGTTTTTCGTCATTATTTATGAAGTTTAAAGTGATTCTCGCATTTTGAATTTTTAAAAAATTGATTAAGTGTCATTTTAAGGAAGTTTCACTGCAATGCTTGAAACTTGCTGTTTTCAACACCAGTTGTCTCCTATTTTATTGCTTAGTGACCGGATGAGGGAGGAAAAAAAGTTGAGAAAAATTTCTGAAATCATTCCTGAATACAGCTTCCCGCAATCCATTAGAATTGTCGCTTTTTTTCTCGAGAATGAATTCATCGACAGGACAATTTGATGAATTGACGAAATAGCAGCTGTATGATTGCCGGGGATATTTCTTCTTAATATATCGATGTTTGCAAACTTCATTCATAGCGAAATGTTGTGACAACAACACCGAAGCAAGATGTCAATGATCATCTGTGAGTGAACAGAAAAAGACAATTGCTCAAAAACAGCTAAGTAGCGAAAGCTGCTTTCTTTAGACATCGGTTGAGAGCGATCGATTGAACGAATAATGAAAATGAAAATTGATTGCATCGCTTTCATGCGCTAACATCGGCCAATCGTAAGCTGACTACTGATGGTGTGTATGCACTTTAGACGTTGACGAGTGCAGCAGCTGGCAAGAAGAGAACGCGGAAGGAAATGCGATCGATCATAAGCTGATGAATTTGATACATCAACAAACGGATTTGACATCAGTGAACGAACGAATTCTCTCATAAACAAATCATTCTCGATGTTTATGGCAAAAATTTGATTTCTAACGTAGATCTCATGATTCAGAACGGTAAGAGAAATTGATTGCGTGAGAGACGAAAATATGAGCAATTAGTGGTGGTTAATTTTGGCGACACAGACAACAGCTGCCTGCCTGCGTTCGTTTGTTTGTGTCCACGTTAAACAAGTTTTATGCTTGCTTGAGAACGTCGGGGTGAACGGGGGAATCGTGAAGGGTGAGTGCTGCAAGATGGACGTTAGCAGTTCGACGCAAACCACTGTATAAGGCAACTTTTAAGTTTTAAAGCTTTGCAACTGAATGATCACATTCTCAGTAGTGCAGCTTTAGAATATCAAGATCGTTGTTCGGTTATAAGGAGGCAACAGACTATCGGTGAAGATTTTGTGATGAGCGGTTGTTGCAGGTTAGAGTGGTGATAGCTACAGTCCAATGCGTCAGCATCAAGCAATAGGCGTAAATTGTGAATGGATTGGCACAGAGATTTTGAACGATGACTGAGAGGGAGTACAAAGACGTGTGTTTGCACATGTTGAAATTTATATGAACAATTTCACGCATTCATGAAAAAAAGGAATCACTCGAAAACACTAATAACATTCTTTAGACTGATATGCAGTGAATGAGTCATTTCTGAACTAGCTGAACAAAAAACGAATAAAAATGCTCGATGTTAGGAGTCTTCAAGAATACAGTAAAACCTGGATGATCTATTGGATGGGTTTCATTGAAGGCATCCGCTCTATTTTCAGATATCGCCTATTCGTTCTACGAGCAGGCACATGCACCGAATTTGGTGATTTGCGATTCATGGCTCATTTGAAAAGTTCGAAAAATACCTCCGAATCTCATCAGTGCAATAATTTCCACCGTTCAATAGTTGCAGTCATGCATCAAACGTGTAACTGCGATCGAATTCATTCCAGACTTTATATTTCGGGTTGATTAGAGACGAATCAATAAAGTGCGCAATGTAATGTTTCGTGAAAATTCATAGTCGCATGTTTAGAGCTTTGGATAGTCGATGTAGTGAACACCAAATTCAATGCAATGAAGCGGTTGAGATAATGAAAAGTGCTGCCGACAAAATCAATTTTCAAACATTGCCTTTGAAAAAACAAAATGTGTTTCATGGGACTCTCAATCATGCACACCATACGTTCTAATCTCAATTCAAAAAAGCACTGCTCTCATGCGGCAATATGAGATTTTTCAAGATCGGCACGAGCAAATAACAAGCGTTCGCAAAACACAGTTCAGTGAAACACTTTCACACCGAGCATTCCAAAGGTATTATATAATGATATAAAACATTCGAAAATTTTTGAAAGTTTCCAGCAATAACGAGATCAGATGGAGCCATATACTGAACGAGGTGTGAGCAATTGCACTGAACAAGCAATGAAGAGCAAATGCGAACAAGTGGAGTGGCTGGAAAGAGCAAACGAAAAAAGTGCAAAACATCTTTATTATTCACGAGTGTTTTGCTTGATCATATCGCCAACGCAATCACAATCACTGATTATTCATGCGTCTATCGAATCAGTCTCATTCGTTCGTTTCATAATAATAATAATAACAACAATAAATTAATCGAACTTCTGCATTCACCCACTGTCAAACTTCCGTCTACGATGCGTGTATGATAGTAATGTGGAATAATTGGTACGGTTTATTCGTGCACGCAATGAATGGCGCCTAGTTACATACGTTTTGTTTAACGACAGTGGATTTGCCGATGTTTTTTTAATGATAACAACAGACAAATTTATTATGGGAATCGTTAACGAGGTATAAGAGGAAAACAGTGCGAGAGACAATAACATAAATAAAATGAGCTGTTAAACAGCAACGAAGTGGGTTTTTTTGTGTGTTTGGCGTTCTTATAAACACCATAGATCTGCTAGTTTCAAAGCGAATGAACTTACCACCCTTCTGCATAAAAATTCAATGAAATCAAGCAATCTGCGTTACGATCTGCGTGCAAAGTTAAGTTGAACAGATGATTTTCCGTGTGATCACCCAAATGTCCAAAATCCTTATCGCTTCCATAAAACGCCGAATCGTGGAACTGAAATTTAAAACCATTAGATCAAAACATTTGGCTTGTTCGTGAGTCACAGTCACAGCGAACAAAGCGTGCTGCATACGTTTGTCATTTAGAAAAAACAGCATCATACCCTCTCTAAACCACGCAGATGACAACTGAAATTTGAGAACAATGTGTCAGATTTATGTACATACTACAATTACTTTCGCAAATATTATATTATGGTAACAAATCAAGCGTGACAAACATTGCCCACTTAGTGCTGACATTGTTCTATGGCAACGACTGCTTCCTCACGCAAAAAACTGCTATAATCAGCTCATTAGCTGGAAGGATGATATGTTCGGCAAAGAGACGTCGAATGCAAAATGCGTGCGTAATTATGAAGAACACATTCATTAATCGACGCTTCACAATTTAAGAATAGAAAAAAAATAGGAGAACGTGATACTCACTACTGGTTGATTATAGACGTGTTTCGTACTAGCAACCAATAAAAAAGCCCAAGAAATGAGGGTGAAAGTGAACAGCATCGTTTCTCGAAATTTCTACGGAACTTTTTTCGGAACTTTTCTCGAAATTTTCGGTCGAAAAAGGTGAAAGTGAAGACCGAAAAAAAGTGAAAGTGAGGACTGTCTTTCGAAAAAAAGTCTCGAAATTTTCTGGAAAAAAAATTTCTCGAAATTTCCACAGAACATCTCGAAAATCCATAGAAAATGGGTACTTGGAAATGTAAAATCAAAAATAAGGTGAAGTTCCGCTGTAGTCATAAGAAGATTTGTGAAAGCACTGCAAATTTTTCCAAATACATGAATAATAGAAACATAGACGAGTGATTATAATAGAATTCGAGTAGAATGTAATCGACTGAATGAGCAATGAAATGAACTGAATAAAAGTAGATGTTGATCAAAGAACAGAGAAGCAATCAGTGGATTGATAAGAGCACAAATATGTTTCAACAACAACAAACTCGACGACCATACATACACTCTCAGGAGGTACCTTTCATCGAAGGAACGCAGCCGAATGAAATAATAATCTACTTGCGGAATTATTATTTTTGGTAATAACACTTCAATGAGGAGAATTTGTAGTGGTTTCATGTGAGTAAAGCAATGACGGAATAGTATATTACAATGAAGCAAAGAATGCAATTCGTGTACACTAAAAGAAATAATATCACTAAAATTTTGTATTTTGTCATGCTGCTGAGCGAAGAACGTATGAGTAATTATTCGATTTCACAACGAATCATTGTGAAGCGCAAACGTTCGTTCTTTCATACAGCTCAATCATTCAAGTGCCTGAGAAGCTCAATTCTTGGTGAACGGTAAGTGCAATAAAAATAATTTCGATGGCAGGCACAAATAAAATTCGTTGAAATTTTAGCAATATATTTTCCGATATCACATAAAATTTGTTCAAATTGTTGAGTGGAAGAAGCTGGAAAATAGTGCAAACAAAGCTGAAATATTGTTAAAATATTGATGACAAAAGGGCGCCATTTAGAGGATCGTTTCGATGGAGCGAAATGAAACGGAGTGGGGGAGTGCAGAATGATCGACTGATTGAACAGAGTTATCAGTGTGACGACAGCTGTTTGCGGTCTTTGAAGCGGAAATGCTCTCGATCGATGGAAATTTTTGTCAATAATTTGATGAAAATTTCTGTTGATATGCTAAGAATCGTCGTCGTTCTGTTGCTGCCAATAAATTCAACCATTTTTCACCTAAACAAATACGCTCTCCACTTGCATTCACTAAAACAATAACATCATACTCCAACGTTATCCACTGACAGGTTTCATAAATTTATTCCAGACATAAACTCTACCTAGTTGAGTGCTGATGATAGCTGAACAAGGGCCATATCTAGTGCATCGCTCTAACAAGCATACCCAATCGAAAAGATTTCGATGAACTGCATACACGAAATAATGTCGAACAATAAATTCAAGATCCCACTAGGTCTGGAGCTCTCCCACTACCATTCCACTAAAAGCTGTGTCGTTCATACATACGCAAAAAAACAATAACGTCAAATTTTGAAGACAGTGGTTTAGCATACTCAAAATTCATTTCATAAATTTCATACCTAATCTCATAAATAATCTCATTTTTAGACATAATTTTATGTCATATAAAATTATTTTCAAATGTTTATCTTTAGCATACTTCAACCTTACCCACTTACAGGTTTCATAAACTTCTTCCAGACATAAACTGTACCTAGTTAAGTGCTGATAATAACCGAACAAGGGCCATATCCCTAAAAAAAAAACGTCTAGTGACTGGCAGTGCTTTCCTTTCGGCGTTCGATTTGCGTGCTCACTACAACTATTCCACTTGCGTACGGAGTTTGTTTTGTTCCAAAAATGTTTAGGGAAAATCTTTTTGGTGATGAACTTCGCTCGAATGGTTTCTCAAAAATATCGATAAGGAATATTCGCTCGGATATCTTCTTTTGCAGAATCGTTCAGGCATTCAATCGCTAGCACAATTCAAGCACATTCACTAGCTACCTGCAAGTCTATTATGTTTGTGTTTAAGCCTTCTTTAAGCTTAAATTTCAACCTAAACTCAAACACAAGACTGACAACAAATAACAGAATAGCCTTAACTTCTAAGTCAATAATGTGATGCTAGACACTGGATTCAACACTGTCAGCTCATTAGAGGTCTCAAAAGAAGCTCATTCAAGCTCTTCGCAGTACATTGCACATCGAATAAGTAGTAGTGATATGATGTTAATAAGTTTGTTAACGCGATTAGAGTTTAGCAGTGAAAATTTTTTCCAAGAAACAAGGATTAAATGGCCATGTTGAATGCAGTCTTTAAAAACTAATTTATTCGCTTCCGAATGTGCAACTGAATTGAGTATGCAGTTCGGTTGTTAAATAATTGAAAATGAGATGACAATGTTTGAGAATCGATTAGCAGCAAGTGTAATTTAAGTGCATGAATGTCGAGTTGAAACAATCCTAAAGAGAGACATTTTACTAGATGCAATTGGAAAACGAAAAACAAGCGCAGCACATTGAAGGAACACCACACTGCACCGTTCTGATCACTTTTCTCTCCTTCGTTATTTTTTCTCAACATCACATCAAGTACCACTTCGTCATGAAAGCGCTGAAACCCATCCAAAAAAAGCCAGGTTTTTTTAGTGAGCTTTCAAGTTTTCGTGCAAATTCGGCACAATAAAGTTGCGAACTCATTTTGACTTGTCGAAGAAATTGACCATGTTTAGTGAGAGGATCTTTTAATTAATGAAGGAACAATCGAAGGAGCTCAATGAATCTTTGATTCAGAACCCATTTAAGGTGTAAACATAGTGATCATCTTCTGTGCATTAAGGGCAAATGGGCTCTGAGTAAATGATCCACTGAGGTGGTCTAAAAGATCCAAAAGATTTTACGAGATGACGCAAAAGCCTACGAAATGAAGCGATGTTGTGAATGAATAGCGTGAAGTGAATGAGTTAGAAAAAATTTACCAAATGCATATTTTTCATCATAAACTACTCATCCATATCGTCAGCAAGTCAACAGACTAAAGACGTCAGTGGCGTTTTTTGATCGAAGAGGTGAGTGAATGCTGCTGTTGCATGGCATATTGTGCGTGCACTTAGAATGCAACTCGTTTGCAGTCATGCAGTCAGTCCTCTCCAAATGGTCGTTCCAATGAAAGATCACTTCGATAAGCACTAAATACTTCAGCAATCTGGATGCGAACGATACGATATTCAGTAAGGTTGAATCATGGAAAACGTGCACATAATACCAGAAAATAGAACGACAAATTGCGAGTAATTTATGGTGCAACATCATTCGTCAACTAATTCGTGCAGTAATTTTTCATCCGAAAAAGAAATCGACCGCCGTCTAAGTTCCGTTAGCGAACGAACACTTACGAATCGATCATATTCGGCGGTGACATTATGGCAAGAACGATAGCAACTGAATAAACAAATAAATGAACAATGTAAATGAATAAAGAAGTGTTAAAATGAGGCCAATGCTGTGATACATTTCATGGTTGAATCGAAAGCAACAGGCAACATCACTAGCAGTCTATTCAACATGGGCGCAAATCAACTCGCGTTCAAATTCAGTTCATTTGAAATGAGAATTCTGAGAGCAACACATCAACATTTCAGATTCAAATAATTTTTTCTTGCTCAAGACAACTTCTGTTTGGTGTCGAATCACAATGTGTTTTGAAAGCGATGTTCCTTTCAGTCGTAAATTTAATGCAACATGCACAAAGAAAATAGATTGATTGCGTGTGAAAATGCAACATTTGATCACGGCAAACTCTCACTCATAAGACAATAAATCAGTGTCATATCTATGCTTTCGTGATTGCAATAAGTCGCTGAGAGTACAATATGTTGATAAAAGTTCATTTCAAATGTCACTGAGTCATTTACACTGAATTTTTGAATCAGATATCGAATATTTCACGTAGCAACTAAACGACTGGTGACTAAATACAATATTTTATAGGATAGAAACGTTGAGAAGGTATAGAATGAGGCAAGAAATGCAAAGGTGACTGACGATGATGATGATGGTCATCAAATTTTATTTGCATCATTGTCATTAGAGCTAAATCACTATGTGCCTCATAAACCACCACAATTCAACTGGAATATTGCAAATGGTATTATGTACTCTATAAAACCCTAATCGAATTGTTAGTTCATTTTAAATACTGCCATGTTGAGTTGAAGTTATTAAAGAGTGAAGTTGTTAAAGAGCACAAGCTAAGATGCTCGATATTAACTACCGATTTAGAATACAATCAGGTCAGCAAATTAATATGCGACAAAGTGTACAAACGTGTTCATCGCCGGGATTTAAGTTATGAAAGGGTGAATTTTTCTATTTGTCTAATCGTAAGATTTTTTCAGCCATATGCGACGGTGTCCATATGAATTTTGGGGTACTTGCTGAGCATGCAGGGAGTTGCTGATGGCTACGGAGCTGTGATTAGATTTGTCGAATGTAGTTAGCTGAAATTACGTTGAAGGAGAGAATGCGCACATAGCAGCATGCTGTCGTTGTGTTGCGTTCATCAATTGACACCAATAACGCGAACAGTGCGATTCGTTTGCAAAATGACGCTTTTTTAAGGATAATCTCGTTGATTTTTTCATTCAATTGAGAATGTCTGAGCATTGACAACACAAACACACACAAACACACTTATCGATGCTTATGCTATTTCAAACAGACGTTTTAAACATATTAAGAAGCAAGTGCACACAAATTTTCATTTATGTTACAAAGTGTAATCGTCGAGCAGAGCTTTTTCAATTGCAACCAACGAGTCTGCCTTCTGAAGGTCATTTCACTAACACGTTGATGGTCAATAGAGTGAGAGAAAACTGAAAGTGAAATCAACAACCAAGAAATCAAATCTCATTTCTAAACTTTACAATATTTTAGCCGTAAAGAAAGCGAAGAAGAGTGTTTTGAAGCGGTTGAAATGAAATGAGTGTAATCTGACGAATAACTTGGACCGATAATTTAGAAGCCACAAAATTTATGATCGTGAACTGAATTTATCGTCATAGCCATGTCAACGAAGACGAAATGAAGTGTAAAGTGAGTAAACCCTCAGAAAAAAGATCACCATTACACTTACCAACAACATAAATAGAGAAGTCCGCATCAAATTGTTAGACTTTCTTTTTTTGCAGTTCCTTATGAACGATGGAATAAAGGTATTTGAAGTTGAATGAAAATTTCAAAAAGATCCAGTTGAATGGTGGTGAAAAAATCAAATTCACATCCAGAAGGCTGCAAGAATATTACAGATCATAAATCTGACAATGAAGGCAGTTTAATCGAACGAGTGGCAATCTGTCAAGAGTGTGATAATGAAAATTAATGAGTAATATGAATGAAAACGATCGCGCAAAAGAAATTGCACAAAAAGGAACACCAATCAAATTTGTTTCGAGGAATTTTATTTGAAAATTCAATTTGATACTTTCGCATGGAATGAAATGGAAAGTAATTTTGAATTCTGCGATGAAATAGTGATGGTGGAATGAATACATTTTTATGGCTGTGAACAGAACTGAATGCGGCTTGTTCATGTCGGCAAAAGCGTGTCGGCAATCTGCAATTTGTATCGGCAATAAACCAGTATATTTGCAAATAATACTTTCAGCTGAAAAAAAAAACATTTTCATATTACTCTTTGTGAACATATGTTTTGAAGGGAGCCGCATTGCTGGTCTTTTTCAGCTTCGATCACTTCGAATAACTTTTCAAGAGTGCTGATTTGGAAAAACAAACTGCACGCAAATACAAATACGCACGTGATTATAAACGCTATAACCGAAATTAGTAATGAAAGGTAAAACGTTAAATATTCTAAAGAACTCAAAGCAAAAGTGCATTTTGCCTATCAAAATAGCAGCACGAACTAAGCAGTTTCCTTAGCTACTGATGAGATTCTGAATCTAAGAGAATAAATAGGAACTGATCAGCTTGAAAATGTTCACAATAATCATATTAAAACGGTGCTCAATTGCTGCAATCCGAAGAATGAACGGATTGTTGTATTTACACATTTTTATAGACTGAGTGATCAGTATGAAAAAATATGTGAATCGTTGTTTTGAAGTAGTTTAATAGTTCCTTTCATTCAGTCAACAACAAAATAAACATCGAAGCAATGAAAACAGCCAAACCGATTTCATCTCAGACTGTCTAAATTGAGACAAATGAAAAATCGCTTTTGAATGATCTCAAATTCTCACCGAACGTATGCTGGCCGCTTAGGTTCACTAAAACTAACGAAAGCGATGCAATGAGCTCATATAAAGCCACAACACCAACATCTTAGCAAAACACTGGTCACTCCATTTTGAAAAAAAAAACTCGATAATACGCTTTAGCACCATCCTATTACCTGTCACAACCAAATCCTAACACGTCCCTCGCGGTCTACAATTGGAATAAATTCTGCAATGAAGCGATGGATGAGATCAAGCGATGATGGTTAATTGACGCATTCGATATGTCAGGCATTCATTCAAATATCCGAATAACGTGAACTAATTTCCAAAAACTCTTCTGAATGAATTGTTCGCAATGGATTATTGCATTGAAGGGCACAAACCACACACTATCAACACGAATCACAATTCTATCCTTAGCATCGCATAAAGTTTGCTCGAAAAAAAACGTCAATTGTAGTGGAAAGAAAACTGAAATAGAAAAAAAAAACTTTTCAATGGGAATGCGTCAATATGAAAACTGAAGTGTTCGCTGCATGTCAACTGACTCATCATCGCATCATGCACTAATTTCGAAATTTTCACTTTTTTCAATTTTAGACTCTGAATGAACCCACGAAATATTATTGAGTTTAACGTCCGGATATGTTAGTAGAGAGGTTCAGTTCAAGTCATCAGTTTAGCATCATTTTTAGTCCTAATGTACAGTTTGCAGCTGAATTTAATAATTCTATTCCGTAAAGTTCTTGTTCTTTGTTCGATGCTAGAGCACGGAAGTCGACAGAATCTCGTCCAGGCTGACAACCTGCTGAAGAAACAAAAAATATCAAACTGAAATATACAATTATATTGAACGAGATTGATTTCAGCAAAAGATGACGCTATATCAGAGGATATTTGTAATCCGTTAGATGATTAACAACTAGCACATGCCCGTACATTAGACATGCTTTCATGAAGCCTGAACGAACATTATCAATCAGGCATCTTTCAATTATACATTTTAGTAGTTGTATTTGAACTAATCAAACAGCTTTCATCGATTCACGTATTAATCTATCGCGTGACAAAGTTAAGAAAGCAAATGAGTACGGAAGCAAAAGCGAATGAAAAGGAAACGCGGATAATAATGAGGCGTTCGGATGCGGTTATGGATAATATTCTATGAACTCTGAAAAACGTGCAGATGTTGCCAAAGAAGAAATGAGGAAATTGGATGAAAATAAACGATAACTTCAGACGGACACATAAACATAAACAAGAACGCATCATCACACTCGAGAGAATTGCAAAAATTCGAAAAAAAAAAGCGAAGGAAACAATCAATATGAAACAAACGAACTGAAATGAGCTGAATGCTGGTTGCTTTGTTGTGACCGCCAAAAGCTATCAAATGTAACACTGTCTAAAGCAACGTGAAACATTTGATTAGGTGTACGAAAAAAATTATTGAGTGTGGCAATCGAAACAGAAATGTGTTGTTCTTATTTTAAGAAGTGCAATCATCATCCTTATCGAACATTTTTGAGCACGACATTGGCAAAAAGCAATCATATTTACGTGCACAAAAAGCTATCAGTTATATTAGCACTCATTGAGAGCATCTTCTCACAAAAAAAAACGTCAATTTCATTCGAGCTTTAAGAGCAGATCACACCGAAAAACGGTTGAATTACGTAGATTCGCTAAATGTGCTAATCTGAATTTATTGCTGTTGCTTTTGATGATCTCCACTGTTGAAGTGCAGAGAGAATACAAATTCAAAAACGTTAATGAAACGGCGAAACGGAGAACGTAAACTTTGGGGAGACCATAAATTTCGACTCTTAAATCTATTCAACAAAATCGAGAATCCAGCAGAACGGTGACAAGAGGACCGTTTTTGTAAATTTTCTAGATCAGAAGTGAACTAAAAATGAATGACAGGTTTACGTGTGCTCTCTCCATTATTGGTGGAACATACAGCAACAATGTGTATTTGACGTGCGCTATCACGTGTGCAAGCAATTCGAGTCAAGATCATATCGCATTTCCATTCTAAAAAAATATTTCCTTGCGTTAAAACACTTCTCAACGGTTCGTATCATCCCAACTCGTGCCGAAATTTCACTTTTTACTGCAGCCTAATAAATGCGTGGAGGATGCCTTCCGAATCCAACTGAATCAAATCAAATGCACAAACTTGTTCAGTATGAATCCTTCGAGTTTTCTAGCAACGTTGCCGCCCGCATATTCGAAGGAATTTTTAAAACCGGTGAGAATCAGAGACAATCGAGAATCTCATTAATCGTAGCTGGTGCATTCATAAGTACTGAGCGAAAAAATAACATTTTTTGGTGATTGCTAAATGAATTATTTGTGATCAAGGCAACATGCTACTGACATGCTTGGAATGTTGGACAGACACTACGTTGAATTCATCTGATAAACCGGAAAATAATCGTAAAAGAATGACGTATATGAGCAGAAGATAACGCGGAAATGAAACTATCAATAAGCAATGATGGGAAAAACAATAGCGGCGTTAACGCTAATCCGCTGACAAGAAAATGTTTCCCCTGCTGAAAAAAAGCGCTATCGGCAGTTCCGTCAAAAAATTAGCGAAACTTCATCACAGAACCGCTAAATAAGAAAAATTAGCCCGCTGTTCGATATCGCTGCTGCTATTGATGCTTTGAAATCACCTCCAAAAATTTGCAACTGCACCTCTCATTTGTACGGGAAAAAACCTCAGTACGCCATTAAGCAGTTGAAAACTTTTATTCCATCAGCCAATACGTTCGAAGCTGAAAAAAAAATGTGAAGAGAACAGACGAAAACGAAGAAAACTTCACTGTAATGCTAAATAATTTATTAAGAGTCAAATAACATAATGAGCTGAAACCGGATGGTAGTGGTGCACTGAAAGCATGAGGCATGATGGAATATTCAACGTCGACGAGTACGAGTACAGTAGGTTCGAGTTTAGTGTAGTGTTACAGCGCAAACATACATTTACGCACTTTAAATGATGGGGAAAATATGCATTCACTTGCAGATGAACAGTTAGCGGAAGTAGTTCACTGAAACGGTAGCCTTCGCCTAAAGGTGGCTCGCTGAAGCGCTGAGCGAACACTGTAACGGACGTTATCGCTAAAAATTTCCGCTGTTTGAACATAGATCGCTATTCCGCCGATGCGCTAGTGATGGATCAGCGGATCAGCGCGCTGTTGTCCAACTCTGTCGGAAAGTATCGATGATGAGTGATAAAAACGCCAACGATAAAGACTCACGATAGATTAGGAAGTTCGCTATATAATCATCAATGAATTGACTAATCGTAAGCAGACGTTTGAATAAGCATTTAATGACGTGAATGATCCTTAATACTTCCACTTGTTTAGCTTGTATGCTCTCAGTGAACGCTGCTGGTGAAATGCGAACAAGTACGTCATTCCACCGCGATCAATTCGTGCAATATCCGTCCATTACAGCAGGGAACTCTAGATTTTACGCATCAATGCTGAGCTGACAATCTTTTTTCTCATAGCTAGCAGAAAAAATGATTCACTGGATCGTGCATAAAGCGGATGTTTCGATGATGAATTCTCAAAGTCGAAAATTGAGAATTTTCTCCACAGATAGCATTGTCGATGATGGATTGATGTGTACGGTCGTGACTAAGTACACTGAAAATTGGTGTGTGGCGTGAAAGAATTACTGCGTCAGCAACCCTTACGTAACGTAAAATTTTTTTGCTTTTACTTCTGCCAATAATTATTCACTATTGATTGTCTCAAAGTAATCAATGCTTGTTTCATAGCCACATGGACAGGTCGAAGATGAAAAGTCGAAGTACTCGTTGCCGATCTGCACTGGCAGCGGTAGCAGCAAATGAATGATTAGCGTGGAAGACGGGTAGAAGCAGATACATTGAGGCCAAGTGAAATGAATCTTTTTTGAGATGTTCAGTGTTAAGCGAACATCAAAAAGAGGATGCAGCAGCGTAAAACATGCAAAAGCACAACGCAAACACAATGTGAATAGTCGGGAAATAAGTGAGCATTATTCGGAAGACATTAAAAATCATTGATTAAAGACGATCCACTCGATGATATTCCAATTCATTTTGCGTTGTGATCATTCAGCGTTTTATTGTCCGATTAATGTGTTTCGATGAATTTATATGCCTGTTGATGAATGCGCCCAAAGAGAAATAATTGTAACTTCTCGACACTGCCTGCGCTGAACAAGTGCATTTAGTCGTAAACGAATATTGTGTCGTATTCAACGATATATCACCGAATCGTAAATTTTCGCCCTTTCGAAGTTACCCACGATCGTTTCCATAGGAAAAGGAACTCTCGACTCATCAAGCAAATTTGGCAATTACATACAGTTATCACTGAAAGTTGAGGTCAACAATCACGCCGATGGACCACACTAGTACTTGAGAAGAGAGATTAATGTGGTAGGTTGCGGTGATCCCGGCGCTTCACTCCAAATTATCAATGATCCCTTTAATTTGGATTGACCGGCGTCGATTGGTCGTTGAACCGGTTGTAAGATTGAAAACTGATAAAAAATTGATAAAAGATTGAGAGCTGTGAACATTTGTTTCATTAAGCGACCACAATGGACACAAATAACGAAATCATTGGATTGAGACACGATGATTGCTGAATGCTTCGGGATGTTTATTGTTGTGATGTGTTAGACTCAGGATTCACATGACATAGGGCGAAATCGGTAGTTGATTGAATATTTCAAACAGATGAATGGGAAGGAAGCTATGTTCATTGAGAACAGATCGTATTTCTCAGAACGCACTCATTCGAAACTAGCTGTCTTGCGTTAGTTTGTTGAAAATCGCTTTCAATCCACTAAACTGGATCCGTAAAAACCGATTGAACTGAACGCAATGGTGGTGATATAACTGATATGCAAACAAATGACAATACCACACTATCCTTCAGGTAATCTCAGAAGACAGAAGAACTCATTGAAAAAACGAAAAGGAAAACATGTGTGAAACAATGCAATGTACTACACTGCACACTGATCGAGTGTTTCTTGGTGCAAATAAATAGCTGCTCACCGTTGCAATCATTCAAACGAAATCATCATCATCAATTCAATTCAAGGACACGACATGTCGCATTATTTCGTTCATTCGCATTCAACCGAAAGAAGAAACACGAAACAAGGAAGTGCATTCAAGAGTGAAATTCAAAGTTGTTTATTGTGCACAATGTCAGCTTCATTCATGAAATACACATGCTCACCAGCATATCACTCATCGCAAATCAATCACCAACAAATGCATTTCTCAGACTCACTCTTATATGAGCCGTACAGCTGCTAACCTCATTTGTTATCGCTGTTCCTTTTTTTTTAAACTATCTGTTGGAAAATAATTCCTGGTTCATGATGTAAAAAAACCAAAATTTTTGAGCTGCCAAATCGATGAACAACAAACGCGAAGTTTTTCAAGGGTCTTTCTAAGTGAACCACTGCAGAAGCGGCAGAAAACAACAACAAAACAATGATGATGCAAAACCACATTATTTAACATTCAACAAAAAAATCAAGCACGACGTCCTATCCACTCTCATCTCTTCTTTTTCCTAAAATTTGTCTCTCTCTACTCTTGCACTTCAAAAGTAATGCAACAAAGAGGATTTTGTTTGGAATTCCTCCACTAAGTTTCTGGAATTTGTCATTGATACGTGTTTTTCGCTGAAATACTTCTGTATTTGTCTCCAATGAGAGAGAACTTCGGACCCTATTCGTTCCAAAAATTTTCCATTATTATGTACCAGAAGAAAATCTCTGCTCACGTAAACACGGATCATCTAAACAACTATTTGAACATTGATTACGAAGCGTATGAGCAATGTTAGATTAAGCAAAAGTTTAGTTAAACCGTTTATAAGTACAAATAAAAGTTGTAGTGTATGCTTATGCGAGTTTCCTCTTCGTATTATTAATGTCTGCTACAACCTATTAATCATTTTAAGCAATTATAAATTCTCATCAACGTTTCTCCAATCAAACGTTGGAAACTTTTTCGAACCTTGTTCCGAGTGTACGATGTCTGCGATAGTAACGAACTATGCCTATTTTTAATAAGACACTCACAGAGCAGGCTGAAACACATCAGCTGAATAGCAACAATAGCAAAAGCGTTCTCGATAATCGATTGATGTACAAGAAAGTGCCGTCAAAAGGAAATGAACGAAACGATCATCAATGAAAGTTGAGCATTCCAACATATCAACACGGTCCTTCTTTTGTTTTTGTACTTTAACAAGCACGCACTTACAATCACTAGGCGACCGAGCACTTTTCACATGAAACGGCATTGGATGAAACAATACTATCATAAGTACAACTCATGGTGACGATGATTGATATTGTTTGAAAGAAATGTTCAATCTCAAAAAACTTCACGTCAATTTTTTGTGAAGAACGCGTTGTTTTTCGACGCTCACAATCAAATAAATGTATTCACTTGAAATCCACTGATTAGTTCGTCGAGTCTGGAGCCACACTTGAATTAACACTTGCAATTGATTGCATTCATCATTTTGCTACAGTGAAATTTTTTGTTGTTAAAAATAGAAAAAGATTCAAAACAATAAGGTGTAATAACAAAAAAGTAATTTAAAGTTTAAACTATTCAAGATACTGCTGGATGACACATAAGCAATAGCGATCGGTTACTTGTTAGCATGTTCTTCAGTGAACATATTTGCCAGAACCAGTGTCAACCAACTAAAGAATAACGCCACAGGACACTTGCTAACAACACGCTTCACAGGGAAACAACTAAATCAATACTTTATTAGCGAAATATAGAACAGTTACGTTCTCCAGCAACAGATCAAAACTGCACCCATCACCTTGGAAAATCTTTTAATATTGTTAAAAGAATTCCTCTTCTCAAGCCTTTATAACATTCTTATTCGAAAGTTCTAAGCATGGGGCCATAAGAAAACAGTGTGGTCTAGAGCATGGTCAGATGATAGATTCAAGACATTTTCGGATATTGATAACATATTTTCCGAGAAAATCCATCGAAGTGGAAGATCCAAGTGCAGTCAATTCAGTTAATGAAGTATGAAGCGTTAGTCTGAGTTTTAGCTGAAGATTGATTGCCTTTATAAAGAGATTGATAATTGAATAGCGCAAAAACAATAGTGATGATGTTAATCGTGTTGACAATAATGATTATAGTAATGATCGTGATGTGTGAATAGGAGCCATGCTAACAACATTGGAAAGAGTAACACCACTTCAGGACAGCATCACACCTTATATTCAATAAAATTTGCTGGCAGCTATTCGATGCATGTCATTAAAATAGCACGAATTAATGAGGGAATGCACGAAAAGCATCAAACAAACATAGTAGTCACATTTCGTTAACCGTTTATCTGATCGGCATAGAAGGAGTCTTTATTGCTCGAAAACCAATCAATTTGAGCAGAAAAAACCAACAATAAGAAAAATGAAATGACATTCTTAGGAATGCAAGACACATTCGACTGAATGCGAACGCTGCAGAAAATGTGAGTGGTAATTTATGATCTATTCTCTGAAAAAAAAACAGCGCTCGTGAACGAAATCGAAATGGATTTGGAGCAAAATGGATCAGAAGTAAAGTGATATGATGAAGGATAAAAACTCTTTAGCTGATTGCTGTATTCTGCAAAAGAATTTTGCTGTGAAGGAAAAGATCAGTAAATAACGAAGCATAGGTAAGGAATGCGAGAACATGTAGGTGGGAGCAAGGGAATGTTGTTTATGAGATGAGACTGAGGAATCATAAGCAAACTATGGAAAGACTTTATTTAGGCACTGAATTTGGATGATCGAGGTCAAGAAGACGTAAATGAAAGACGTTTTCGATGAATGCGTTCGATGTGTTCCTAAATTAAATTAAATGCAAACTGATCAAGAAAAACGAACACATTCATTGAATGAAAATAAATGATGAATAATCATATTTTAGAAGAAGAGAAATTTGCTCGTGAATTTCGAAATATTTTAACTTACATTTTGAAATATTGAAATGTAAATTCTTATTGGAAACACTTCAAATTATCACTGATCGTGAATCATTTGCAGTACGATTCGATGCAATGTTCCAATGCAATAATCAATCATTTCAAGAACTTCTTCACATTTCACGATAAAATCTCAAATTTCATTTCTCTCACCGCTAATTTTTCTGCCGTATTTTCTCTTTATCCTTCAGCCATTCATTCTTTCTCAAAATCTTCATTCGTCACAAAACTAAACGCAATTACGATTCTTCTCTTGATGATAGTTTTTCTCCACAAAATCTCTTGCAATGAATACTATCTATCAATTTTACAATCACTTTTTGCATGATTAGCTTCTTAACTAATCACAGTTCAACATTTTGTTCGTCTTTCAAAACCATTCTCACACTGACAATTTCTAGACAAAATTGTTCAGTTTATCGCCCGGAGTAACAAACCCATTTTTACAATCGAACAGCTCATCATGCTTGTCGAATCCATGCAATATCGTCGAATACTATCTCACTTTTGCAAATTATTCGTTCAGTTAACGATTTTTCTCAAATTTTCCTATCAACAACCTCTAGTTGAAAATGACAGTCGGGAATAATTTTTAAGAGATAGATAGTGCGATTGTTAGCAGGAAATTCCATTCTAATTAGTTCCCAATGATGTTTGATCGGCTCGAAACGGAAAATTAGGTTGCTCTCACGTCACATGTTAACTTTCCCTAATAATTTAGAAGTGCTCTTGAGATAAGGAATTGAAAATTAGTGAATGGTGATCAATGTGAAGCAACTTGTCAGAGATTCCAAACGAAACTGATGCGTTATTTCGGTTTGCGATTAATGTGGCAATCAACGATACTGAGGCAACGCATATAATTAACCTAAAATGACTTCTACTTATAAGCCGGGAATGACTCAAGTGGAATGAACTTGGGGCAGTCAACACTCAACGCTTCATGCAAAGATTCTCAACCTAGTGAACCCTCAATACACTTCAGTCACTTCCAGATCTCAAAGAAGCCTTTCTTGTTCTTGAAACAACGAATGAAAAATATGCTTCCTGCCCGCATAGAGTACTGCAGTTTTTTTCCGAATTCAAAAGTTAAGTGGACAAGTAATGAATTCTTTGGGAGTGAGACGAACTAATTTTCATAGTCGATCGTTGATTGCATTACAATCAAATGATCTTTTCAAAAGGCGAACAATTTCCTGGTGCTTATGAATGGAACAGATTTTCAACCTTTGTTATCAAAGTTTCAATTGACACGAAGCTGATCAGTTATGCAGATGTTCTTAATAATTTTCGAAAATTATTCTCCTATACTAACGAAACAAACGAATTCCAAAAATTTCCGCTCAGCTTTCATGAGTATTCATTTCTCATTGATCAAAAGTTTGAAGATCAAATAATCATTAAACACTAGCTTGTTCTTAAATTAGCGATTAGCTTATTCTTGAATTAGGCTCGAGCGATCAGCTCGCTCTTCAGTTCATTAATCAATAAACTGAAGAATGCTCCATGATGCACTTCAGCGCCCAAATCTCTGTCCTCTCAGGCTCCATCACATGGAGAAAAGCCATATGCAGAAGTATGGTTGTTGGCTGGCATGGGTCTCGAGAATCAATGGTTTCGAGTGCATGCACAGGGTGATTAGTGAATGAAATAATATAAAACACTTTGTTTCATATTGTTTCTTTAATGAAACTAAATAATATGGAACTAAAAAAACACTCTGAGTAGTGAAGCACGATGTGGTGTTAATTGAGTGGAAACGTGTTTGTACAAGTTCTGCATCTGTTGATTCCTTTTCACATTCGTCTCTTGTCATCAAATGCTCTTCTTTATATTGTTCTCGATTAATTGCACACACAAAACTGCCGATGAACAACAGAAGAGATCACCAAGATCACCAAGGGTTTGCCTTTTTCAACGTAATATCATAAAATTCAAGCGATACCCAATTCTTCCCGTTCGCTCGAAATCAATGAAACTATACGAAAAGCACAAGAAAGGAACCCAAAAATTGAGCAATTGCAGAAATAACTCAATGAGCAAGGACAGCGAGAAAATATGATCAATTCGAGCTATTTAAGGCAACTCCAGCAAAACAAATATACATTCACAGAAAAAAAATCGTTGATGAGGTTCAGTGCGCAAGATGGAATAAATCAGATTGTTTAGATGCACAAAAACGTTGAATGCAATTGTAGTGCATTTTCTAGAGGATTGTGCAAAGTGAATTTGGATGATAAAATGTTTTTACGACAGAATTAATTTATGCAGTCAGCAATTTACTACCAATGAACGGAAGTAGTCTCTCCATCTCAATGTTCTCAATTAACAAGAAAATGCAAACATCATTGATCAGTACTATGATACTTCCAAGAGACTTTCGTATGAGTAGTTTGGTTTGTTTTTTTTTTTTGGCTCTAAGATATCATACTTTTTATAATTGAGAATTTTTCTTTTCATAAGAACAACCGTGACTTTAAGCTATTGTTCAGACTGATACTGAAAATAATAATGCCAAAAATAACCGCAGCATAACTGCATTCGATTTGCTGTAACACAACAATGTGTTGCAGACGGTCAGCTGTTCTAAACAAACGTTATAGAAATGTTCGATTGAAAAAATTTGGAAAGCGAATATCGCTGAACTGATCACATCAAAATGACAAACATCATGGCCAACTGTTTTCTGCTACGGAAAAATGCCAGACTGCTTCAAAAAAGTGGGAGTTGCGATGGGAACTAACTCATTCTCTGTTGCACGTCACAGATCAGGTTGCTTTCCGATGGTGATCAGTTCGTAGGTCATCTTAGCAGATTCCTGCGAAATGAACGTCGGTTTCTCCTCGGTCAAACTTGATATCTTATTGAATAAAGCCATGCAAAATGCAATTTGAAACATAATAAGAGACCAGGAGAAGAAATATCTACTGATATTCTGAAAATTTTGCAACATCCAAGAAAGTCTTCATAGTATCAGCGGTTCTGGTCATTGACTGGCAATGAAACTGAACCTACTTCTTCCTCTGAACTGAGAAATTCATGTCTCCTAGGTTCCTGGCATCGAGAAATTGATAATGTAATATTTTGAAAAATTTTTAGTCAAGAGAAGATGTGAAATTTTTTAAAAAGTTAAGTAATATTATCAGTCGGATAAACCTGAAAACAATGCAATAACTCAACCACGCTGTTCGGTAAAAGTGATCTAAATGAATACGCAGTACCGCTTGCTTTGTTCACCTACGATGATAAATTAGAAAATAACCATTACGTTCTAATTTTTTACCGACTTCCGTCAAACGCTCTTCAACTTTTTTCTAATGTACCAATCGAGCTAATGATAATTGAGTAATTGAATGTCGGCAATATGCCTCTATGTAATTAGCAATCAAGCATTTGAAAGACTCAGCAAACAGTTTGAATTAGCATGAACGAGCACAGCAATTTCCATTTATCAACAGCTTTCATAAGACAACACATCTTGTTTTCACGTGAGTTAAATATCTTTCCAGCAACTATAGTTATGATGAGTTCATTGGTAAGTGAACGATGTAATTGCTGCTGAGGGTCGTAATAACGGAAATACTTTATCGACAGCTAATCGTCCATTTTTCCGATCATTGATTGATGCTAATTGATAGAATGCTGAACAAATATGAGTGCAATTCGTACTGGCTATTGAATAGAACCTAATGATCACTTCGGATCAATAGTCTCGCTCAACGATTCATGTGTCAGAATCGAGTTAAATAATCCAAAACAGTCTGAAGAGTCTGCCTGGCTGAACAATGCAATCCATATGGAATATTGGGGAGACATGCATGCCCAGATTTGACAGCGATGCTCGTATCCCATGCAGAATGATGCTTCATTCACTTTGCAAAACGATATGACTGGCGCTGAGTGCTGTCCTATGAGGACAGTTTGCACTTTTGCGGATAAAATGAATGAATTGATTTGATTGAAATATTTGTGAAATGAAATTAAATGTGGATGCTCAGTTAGGCTTTTAAATTTCATAGATTTGCTTAACTTGAAACGAGCATTAAAAGGTTAATGAAAAAATTAACTAGCGTTTTAATGAACATTCATTAATCAACAAAGTTATCAACAAATAAGTAACAAATTAACAATTTATTTACATGGAACAAACAAAAACAAAAATGAGAACATTATCACAACCGTCCGATGTTCGCGGATTTGTACTCTTAACGTTGTGCGTGCACTATTTCTCAATGTCATTCCTAGCACACTGCTAATACCATTACTCATTCTCAGCGCTTCTTCAATATCCAATCCAATCTCTCAGCACTTGAAAGTGCGACCAACTATGTACTTTTTATGCATAATGGTGTCTATACGTATCATCATTAGCATTATTACAATGCGGCTATTTGCTACATTCGGATGTTCATTGTGTAATCCGTAAAATATCTGTTATTTAGATTCCCATTGATATATTCGGTGAAATGGATATCTTCATGGGTAATGATGCTTGCACAACGTCAGCCTTCATGAAGCCTACTCTCGTGATTATATTTTAATATCTCATTGCCGCTATTATATCAGTACGTAGAGGTTCTATCTGTTGCAAGCACCATAGTGCATGAGTTTGCTCAATACGATTATTACGTTCGTATCTCCTCATCTTCTACTCTCCCATTAATCCTCATATCCAGCATTATTCAAAGAATTTGTTGATTCCCTCCTTCCGTTTCCCTGATTCTTCATTATTCGTATCGCTACTCGACAGTCGACATTTATCGCATTCGTCGAATTTGATACACCCAAAATCATCCAAATGAATTATCCGCGAACGATCGTATTCCATATTCCAAACATCGTTTACATGAATTGTATTCTCAATATATTCCATTCTACACCATTTTATATACAGTTCGTTTTGCTCCGACAATAAGCACTGATTAAGTGAATAACGCGAACTGGCCATTGAAAATGTGAATTTGTTGGAAGGGAACGAATGATGATGCAAAGCAAAACTTAACACAAAGACAACTTTCGGCTTTTAATTTCTTTCCGATCCACTGCAGTCTCATAGAAGTGCAACAAAAAAAGTCACAAAGTGCAATTCTAAACCATTTTCAATCGCTTCGTTCCCATCAATCATTCTAATGTTTTATTGGCGAAAACTGCCGCTTGATGAACCGTCGGAAAGAAGACCGTCTTCGGGACGGTCACGAAAAATTCGACATTTTCGAGAATATCGATGATGGACTCTGAAATTGCGACGCAAATTATTGATTCGTTTGCGAACAAATCATTTATAAAAACATTTTTTTGTGACAGATCTGTGTTTAAACAACAAATAATTTCATAAACGTAAGAGCGAAAAAAGGTTTCACCTGATACATCCGCAAAGTAGACGTCCACACCATGTTTTAGTCCTTCCGAGTAGATCTGATGTTTTTAAATCGTTAATGTCAAAAGTCGCTGATAGGTACTATACTATGATTGACAAGTATTGTTTGCAACGTTTTGAATTTCGTGCTTTACAACGGTAGGGCTTAGTATTGCGATAAACGTCTCAAAATGATCAGTTGTGACCAGTGTTCGGTGGAAAACACATAATGGTCGGGAAGGGAATATTTTTCGATCAATTTTGCTGGACTTTGATCATTCCGCAGCAGTTTTTGCTGCATTTTTCCTATTTGAAAAATGACTCAACAATTCACTTTTTTCCATGAAAGTTTTCTTCCAAGCATGTGTAATCGTTATATTTGGAAACTTCGAGTTTGGAATCCCCAATCAAAGTTTCTCAGCTGGAAACATTCTCTGCGTTGTTCTTCGATTTCAAACTTTAACTGTTTTTTTGCGAATTGAAGTTTGTAAGTAACTCAATACGACTGCACTGTACTCACATATATCAGTCATAACGTACGATCTGTAATGTTCAAAAGAAAAGAAAAGATTTTCTTACCTCTTTGAATGCGTCCAATCCCATTGTATCGATATACGATACTGCCCCGCAATCAACAATGAGAATTCGATTGGCGATTTCAACTTTGACGCTTCTTTCGGTAGTTTCATCATCAACACTTGAAGATATCTCCTTGAGTGGTAATTGTTTGTATTCGCTGCCATTCGATTGATCCATACTTTCAGTGGTTACTTGCTAAATACGAACGATTTGTGGTTCTATTTGAGCAACACATTCAACCAAAAACATTTCATGCTGTCACTCCCACGGACATTGAAATTGTTTCAGACAAAAACCTATGAAGAAGTGAAGTGGATAATAGAGGTAACCTTAATGGACGACAATTCACTATGTTCATCATCTTCAGGATGCATCCACTCATTAACAGTGTCCAGAAACGATGTGACATTAGCGAAGTGAAGTGCTGATTCGAATCGTAACACCTTGATGTTATCGTCAAACGATTTCAGTGACGAATAACGCTCTTTTGGTTTATACGTTTCTTGATCAGTTGCTTGAGCCAACCAATACATTTTAGGCCTAGAAAAAAGCGATAATCTTTCCTCAATACGGCAATAATCGAACATATGAATGTCTGAAGCAAATGAGAAAAGATTTGAAAAGTTTGAAATGTAAGCTGTTTTGATGAACAAACCATTGTTCTCGTAAAACGACCGATATGAGCGTAAAGGCGAGTGAAATCATGAGGCCTGTCATAACATCGTTCATAACTGTCGCGAAACAGCTCACCATCCATACCATCTACATTGAAAATTAAATAATGACATGAGGAAAACTCGAATTCGCAAGACAAAGCTGGCTAGATCATCAGTATTTGTGTTTTAAAAAAATCTGTCTAATCGTAAATGTCGCTCAGATCAGAATACTGCATTGATTCAATTAAAGTATTCAATTCTCTCGGGCGTCTGTCAATGAAACACGAAACACAGTTTTAAAATCCGTGAGCAAATCGAATATGTCCAATTGAGATTTCCTCAATTCACTATCTCCGTTTCAATTATGAAATAAACTGTTGAAGGATTCAAAGTTTCTATTGGGCACTGGTCAAATCATTTCAAATTTTAAAGCAGGCAAATGCTCATTAGAAATTATCCTTGATATGTGATTGATCGTACAAGAGGAATGAAGAATAAGGGATCTTCGTGAACGATGAATGACTTACAAAGTCGAACTTAGATATTTTCCAAATTCTTGGGAGCAGTCGGAATTGCACAAATAAACTCTTGAGACTGACCATGACAATGCAAGCCAGAATACACTGAAAACAATCATTCAATAACCTGTAATATTTTCATCGTTCGAATTGCTCGATAATGATCTTATCCTTACGTTGGAAGTATTACAGGGTTAGTTATCTTTTCCTTTGAACCTTATGGCCAATCTTAGTTACTTGTTACCTTGATGCTTGTTTGCTCAGGACATGACAATATCATTATTATGACTCATATGATGATAAATGTTGAACAGCTTTCATCTGTGTTGCATCAAATTGTTCATGGAGCACATTTATCGAAAGACTCATTTGGAATATTGTTTCAGTCTCCATCAATTACTTAAAATCAACTACGCTCGTAAGATTCATCCACGTCAATGAAAATCTTAAGCAAGCTGAACTTGAATTCATATCTTAGCAAATAAAAGATCAGTTCATCAGAGGAGATCAAAACACCTGTGGATGAATCCACCGACTGTGAGAGAAATTTATTGTAGTGAAACTAAATATGCTTCATGTTCGATTTATGAGGGAGAAAGACTGTTAACGTAACGTACCATGGGGAGAGGCTGCAACAGAGGACCAATCCAAATGATTACGGCTAATAAAACTGTGCTCGAAAATACCGTGTAGAGCTGAAATCTTTTCTATTGATGAATGAACACACAACTGGATGACTGACTCCAAAAAAAAAAATTGCGGTAGCTTTAATGCAATGGCGAAGTTGAAAGGAGAGAACAGAGATTTTGGTTCAAGAAATATTCACATTATTGTGATGTGTTCTGAATCGATGCTGATGATGGATGATAATGATTATTAATAACAATAGAGGTTAGCACGAATAAACGCGATAATTCGCATTCCTCACTTGCGTGTTGGTACCAGACGCTTCACAAACGGCAGATCGCGAAAGCGATGCTCCGGTTGGAAAAACTGGAAAGAATGACGAGAGAAGAGACATAAAACCAACTGCATACAGATCCTGAAATCACAATCGCACCTCAGCGTGGAGCACCGTTTTTCAATTTTTGAGCATTAAAAGTGCGAATGAAATCAGTGACAGTGGTGTGCGAATGAATCTTCTCTCTATTTTCGGCGCTCTCAAAAGATACTTGCTCTCTTGAATGTAACGACGGACTTTTTCGTTCTGAAGATCACATTTCCACTCTGTCAAAAGAATTCACTACAAACAACCAACATTCAAAACGGGAACGAGTGCTGAAAAAGAAGCGATCGCCTTTAAACCGATATCCACTAAATTCAGGGGATCTCACCTGCCCAGGATCAATTTTGTAGCGTCGCTTCTTCGCAAACAGTTTAGCCATCGAAATCACGAACATATACGAGACGATACCGATGGCAATACAATCGCTAATCATAAACCGGAAAAGATCAACCCTAGGCACAGCAGGCATCGGAACCCTAGAACGATAATCATTCGAACTGAATTTCACCGAAAGTAGCATTAAGCAGAAATCCAATTCCAATGAAGTCTTTGCAAAACCGAAGATACGATTTGAAGAGAAAAATTCAGTTGATCAGATAAAACTGGAAAGAGAAGAGCACTCGCCCTTGCGGTATGTAGTCGACAATTTGCACATGATAAGTGCTCTTCAAGTCCATCACCATCGAGAATATTGTGGCTATTATAACCTGAGTGAAATGAGTCAGTTTAGGAAATGCGAAATGACAACAAACAAAAGTGTTCGGTGAGCGATAGTCAAAATTGTGCAGGTGCTTTTTGAAGGGAATCAAGAGGAAACCTACCAAAATAAGCTCAAGAGGTAAAGGCACAGGAGATCGCTTTCTGAACCAAGGATTTACGTAATCTTTACCAATCGCGAGAAATGCCACACCAAATATTGACAAACCCAGTGAAACATAATTGGCTTCAGGCAGTGACATAGTGAGATCACGAACCATCTGAAGGTTAGAACGACTCAGCGATTCACATGGAACATTAAGTGCTGTGAACGATGTCAATAGGAGGATCTTTAAATACTAACTGTGAGGTTAGAACTGACGAAGTTGAACACAATGATTTTATGAAATTCATTGTACGGAATGCTCAATTTTACGATTCTAGTCTCGCAATACCAGAAACTTTCATTTCCAGAAAACCTTACAAACCTTCATTTGTCAGTTCATTGTAATGTTAGAATATTCTTTCAGTTATGTGGAAAACTTTAGAATGCACAATTAGATGAACAAGGAATTGTGATTGTTGATGATGAGACACAGAGAAGTTTTCGAGTGTAGAAAAATCGGGTGAAATGAAGTAGATGATATGAAAATTTACGAGGAAAAGCATGCCAAATCCATCGTAACGTGGTAATTTAACACCGATAACTTTATTCAGTTGTGCAATGAAGACGTGAAATGCTGATCCAGTTGTGAAACCAGAGACGAGCGCATCTGACATATATGTTGTCAGAAAGCCGAGTCGGAGAACGGCCATTGTCAACTGAAAAATAAAGTGCTAATTCGAAAACACAATAATATTAAGGTGAACGAGGGCATTTCTTGCACCAGCCAATAGACGTTTTGTAGCAGCATTCACTTAACAAAATATCATCAAAAATTTAATTGAAGAATCCAGATCATTCGCATTCCCATCATATGAAAATCCAGATAAGTTATGATAGAACAATGATGCACCGAAAACTTCGGGTACTGAATATTGCCAAACCTGAGCGATACCAACACCAAACGCAATGGCACTTGTCAACACAACAGGTGTAACACCCGCACCAAGATCAATCGGTCCTTGAACTGGAATGTACTTTTCCATTCGTGTACCATTGATGGTTTCGACGATCACGTCTGGATCGGGTACAAGTCGTAACCTCAACGCACCAACCATCATACTGGCAACAGCAAAAACACCTGGAAGTAATCCTCGGGTAACTATCTTCCATAATACTCCAGAAATAGCAGTTCATTTGATAGATTCCAAAAAAAACGATTGCTTGCTTGTGTATTAAAAACGGCGATAAATTGTTATATTATTGATAATTATTGCTAGATTGTTGTTAGATTGTTCCCACAATCAATTTCAGTTTGAAAATTATAAGTTTCAGTTGGATGATGGCATGCTTGCATCCAGCGTTAAATGTGGTTGTACTAGTGCCATTCAGAACTTTTAGTTGCTCGAATGCTAGTAAAGTAGTTTTAATACTTTGCGATACATCAGTTCAGTGAAAAAAGAGTATGATCTTTGAAAGCAGAGCAAATCTATGAGGCGAAACATATTTCTGAATATTTCCTAACTTACTGTCGAAAGAGTTGAGATAATGATATTTTTTATTTTATGTAGCGGAAAAAGCTCACTGCTAAGTGGGAATCGATGCTTTAATTACGCGCTAATTTAGCGATGCCCTGAAGAATGCTTACAAAAACAGATCAGAATTATTATGAACCCAATGGAGAAGACTCTCCACGAATAATTGAAGCGAAACTTTTGCAAAAATTAATCGTGCATATTCATTTGACGAAATGGTAGTCGTGTTCATGAGAGATCAATCACCTGGCGTTATTTGCAGAAAACAAATGCGATAATGCACACATATTTTATGGAATCGCGCCACTTTCAGTCTCTGCATAAGTTTTAATAATAGTCCAATAGTAACCTAATCAGATTATGAATCGATCACCGATTAAACAAATTATGTACAACTACTGTCCAACTTACCATATATTTGTTACAATTGTTTGCAGGAACTACATTCACTACTCATATTCACCCTAAACTACAAGATTATGATCATCAAGCAATATGTTCGATGCAATACTCCAGATTAAACAGAAAACGAATTGAACAGTTACCGATTGAGACGTGCCTTGATGTGCCGAAAATCATGTAAATTGTTGACGTGAAAAACGACGAATACATTCCATACACCGGTGGCAGACTGGCCAAACTTGCGTAGGCCATTCCTGAGAGTAAGGATGTTGCTTATGTAAGTGGCCAGAAAACGGCTGGTTGCATTCCGGTAAGAAATGTTCACTGCACGTTTCGAAATGATTCAAACGCATATATTCAGTTGCGAAAGAATCATTTGAACTGCTCGCGTTGCAGCTCATTATAAGAAATGCTTGAAATGGAGTTACTAGTGGAAGTGTTTTGAGAGAGTATCAAAGGTGTATTCGGAAACTTAATTACCAGCATTTCGATAAGAGTTGCTCTCAAAACGCTACGGAAAAGCTTTGCAAAAAAAGACGAACCTTGTGGGACGTGCATGATACCTACTGTTAGGCCACCGATAATGTCGCCTGGGAGGTCTTTACGCCATTGGTATTTGGGTAACCATTGCAGGATCGGGAAAAATGAAAGGAATGAATGTAGGAGGCTAATTGGCTTCAGCTTTTCCTTCACCTGCTCACATGTAATCGCTTTTTCTGCCACAGCTGACTGGCGGTCATACTGTTCATCGAATTTTTCCTAGAATCTCGTATTTTACTAATCAGTGAAATGTGGTCGAGGAAGGCACAGCTTACAGAATCTGTCACAGCTGTGATTTGGCAGGAGCTGTTACATAGTCACAGCAGGCAAGTGTTTGAATTTGAAAAAATCTCTAGGAAACTCAACTTAGTTAATTCATAGACAATCGGTTGCTTTTCTTCGAATGCAATCAGTTATTTAGCTATTCGACAAAGGAATGTAACACAATGAAGAACGAGGCTCAGATGACGTCTTTTGACATCAAAACGATTGATGTTTAAGTTATTAATCGCTGGAATAACGGCGAAACAAAAAAAAATCAAAACGATATCACAAATGGAAACCCACTTGATTCATCGGAATGTGTCTCAATGTTTTGCCTCAAAACTTGCTGTTCGATATGCTAACGGTAACCAAATCTGCCACTATTTTATACCAAAATAAATAACTTTATTCACACAATAATATCAATTGGCTTCAGCTTTCGGAAACAGGTATCACTATAGACTGAAACATTTAATGGCCCATCAGTAAGCCAGCAAGCTATTCAACGATCACTTTGCTATAGATGTGGATCTCGCGCATTGATCATACAATCTTTTCTTTGCGCAGAACCAATCAAAAGATGATCTTGTGACGGACGCTATAACCCCAAAAATAATAAACTGTCACTATACTGCGCGAACAAGTACGAAATCGTGCGAATGAGCGATTTGAATGTTCCACGAGATTGATATTATTGTGTCAATAAAGATACGAAGATTGAGGATATCCGTAAGGGACTGTCAACACCAAAAATTACCGCAGTCTTCAGCAGCCGTGATCAATCAGCTATTTGGTTTTTCGACAAAGCAATGTAACACAATTAAGAAAGAGGCTCAGATAACCTCTTTTGATTGATTAGGAGGGCTATAAATAATTCAAAATGATCGTATCGCTGATAAACAAGACAGTTGAGCACATCACATAAACTTCACGACAAAGTTCACTGATTATTCAATGATGTTGTTAGATTTTACGGTCACTTATCAGTGAATAGCATCTGCTATCAGTTCAACAAGCATATTGATGGTGTTATCTTCAGCTCTGAGAAAATTCAACGACGAATTTTACGCCATTGATTCAAAGGACTGGTCAGAAGAGTGGAGAGTAAGCGCTACGGCCCCTCTTTATCAATGAATGAAAACGCACTAATAATCAGTCGAATTAGTCCCACCTACTGTAAACATCGTTTTATTTTTTTGAATAAGACCATCAAATATTTTTGGTTAATGCAACGACACACATCCTAAATCTTGACGAATTCAATAGCTGAAGATGACAACTTGACGAGAAGTGGAGTCGAGAGGGAATGAGGAAATAGACAACACGAAGATATGCTCTCGAGAAGTGAACGAATACCAATGATGGAAATATAACTTTGATGGGGTGGAATGCACATAATGATGAGAGCAAAATGTTTGATTTTTGTTTATGTGATACATTGAAGATGATTGATTAGGAGGGTTATAAATGATGTCAGATCGCTTGTTTGTTGGACTCTTTAATAAAAATCATTCAAAAGAAACGTCGCGTTTTTGAGACGTTTACTTTGTCACAATAAAACATTAATTTCAACCAACATAGCGCGAGGAATGTCACGAGTGCGTATCAAAATGACAGTGAACATTGCATGCGACTGTGAACATTTTACGATCAAAGAGACTGTCGATGCACTATGAATTGTGACCAAAAATTATCATGGGAATGGTGGAACAAAACAGTTTCGGTGTCATTTTGAATATCTCAATCGACGATTCTGATAACTGATAAGAATTTCATTGACTCCGCCGAGTATTGCAGCTGAAGAATCAGTTATTTGAAAGTTGATCGAAACAGCAATTGGTTCCTCCAATGGGACGATAGCAGCAAATGTAAGTTTAGACGTCACAATTCAGTCAATTTTTTCCACTCCACGCAGGTTTCTTAATTTGGTTGAGCGAGATCAAATGACAACTATCGCATTAAGTCAATTAGCGAATATTGAATTGAATTTTGTGAGGAAAAGATGCATTTCATGAAAATGAAACCCTAAAATCCGATGAATAATAGTGCCGCCTGCGTTGTTAAATTTAAAATTTCGATAAAACATTCAACAAGTAGCGAATACGTTGACTGGAACGAACTGCAATGATCTATCTGGTTGTATCGCTGACGTAAAAGCGCATTAGTATTCTTAGACAGCTGCAAACAACATTCACAACGAGCGAGAGAAATGTGAGCGTTTGGCATGCCGGTAAACGATGGACAATCCCATTCAGTGCATAAACTAGTCTTTTTTCGGAAGATAATGCTATTAAAACCTAGGCAAAGAGGCAAACTGTATCAGAAGAAGGCGTAATCATTATGAAGATTATATATCTGAATTGCTGCACTAGCTCATTGATTGATTCTCGAATTAGTTTTTCAAATAGAATTTTTTTGTATAAAATATTAACCAATAAGAATTTGTAAATGATCAAGGGGAGTCTTGATCGATGAGTTGTATGCAGTCATTCTCTTCCGAAAACACTGGAGTGATTGATGATTCCAACGAAATGCTGAACAAAAATACAAATACGCAACACCAAAAATGAATGATCGTCATAAACGCACGAAGCAAAAGAAAAAACATCAAAAGTATCAAAGATGCAGATTAAAAGATTAAACAACCGAAACAACAGATTAAGGTTAGTAACGATGTTTAATTTATTAAGTCGTCAAAGAGAAAAAACCGTGTGAAGGAAGGAAACGCTAGTAAAGAGTAAGTAAAAAAGGATCTCGTGAAAACGATTGGAGTAAGCAGTCGAACCAAGACTGTAGCATGTAATTGTACGAGTAAGCATGCAGGCAGCTGTGATAAGCAACAAAAAGATGCATTTACGTAAGCAAATGCCATTCACATGCTTGTTTTAATTGAATGTTAATATTATTCACTTGATTACATCCATATTCAATTCGCCTGCAATCCGCTTATGTCCACTGCAGCAACCTGCTGAAATTATCAATAGACGAATTTGTGAAAGGCAATTGGAATAGGAATTTTATGATAGCAATTTTTGAAGCGATTTTAGCTCGAGGAGATATTTTGCGCTTCTCGGAAGAACATTCCATGATTAATAAATGATCCACGAAAAGTTTTTCGTAATGAGGTGATGATGTATCACCTAAGAGCACGGATCCGATAGCAAATTTATCTATTTTGCTTGCATAGATCTCTACCAGCCAAACTATATGCCAAACTATACATTCAGTCGATTTCAATTGCAAGAGCGCAATGATCGCACATTCTATAGTTTGATTTCTTTTCAAAATTCCAGAAAGAAGAAATATTTTTTGGAAGTGTTGAATAACATTTAACACTGATGTCATATCACTAAAATAAATTGAAAAAAAACGGTTGAGTAATGGATCCACGTTTCAGTGGAACGTTTTAAAACTTGAATTAATCAATTTATTTTCATTTTGAAATAAAATCGTTATTCCGTGCTTTTAACATTGATAAAAACCACTTAATAATGTTTTGTTCTTACTTGATTTTTGATCGTTGCTTCGCATAATAAAAAGTGTTTTTATATTTGATCTAGTCGTTTTTAATAGCCGCATTTGTTATCCTTATTGGTTGCTTAAGAGCAGTTCTACGAGCAGTCAGTTTCTTTCAAATAACAATTCAAAAGTGCTGATGGAGTTCTTTGTCACTACTTCTGAATGGTTTCCGTGGACAATCTGTGACCCGACCAGTTCCACTGATGAGTCGTTGTCATTCAGAAGTGTTTATCTATTCATCTGATGCTCAATCTTCAGCTAAATTTTGTTTGATGTGAAAAAGGAACATTGTGCGGTTAATTTTCTTACATGAGCGATTACTAGTTTTCTTTGATAATGCAGAGGGATGCAAAGTAAAAATGCTGTGAAGCAATGCACTTATCATATTAATGATATTCACACAAGTCGTTAAATGGAAAGTTTGCACCGAATCGTGGATCGGATTCAGTTACTGATGAAAAGTGGAACATAAAGTGGATCGCAAGCATGCAAAAGATGGACAACGCTTCGATAGGAAAGTCGGTTATCGTCAATCAGTGGCTGATAGGAAGGAGCCATTCTAGTGGACGATGGAGAAAACGCTTTGATGAAATTATTCACAGAATGGTTTGTTGGACTATGTTTCATTATTTCTCATGACCACAAACAGAATGTTACATAATCGCAAATTGAATTCGCTTCTGCTTGAGAGATTCTTTTGTGTTGATCTCTTCAACAGTCCAGTTTTCCAAAAAAGCCATATCGGTATTGTCCCTGGGAAGAACGATCTGCTCCGTCTTATGAATATTTCATAGAATTAAGAGTGGGGAAACGAACATCGAATCTGTGAAACTGCATGTAGAAGCTACGGTAAACTTCAAGAAATCATGAATTAATGTGTTTAAAATAATCAACCGGTTTCAATTTCTCGATATACTGGCAATCAATGAATCTCTGTATTCATTAGTCTCAAGCATTACTTTATTTCTCTATAATAATAGGAACTGATGCGTTTTCGATGCAGAACACTTTTTTTGATCTTAGAAGGCAATGAGGTGAATGCAAACTTCAATTAGAAACGAAGAAAAAAGGGCTCATTCTGAGAAGGCTCCGCTCATCTCAAAAGCAACGAAACGTTTTTTTATGGTAAGAAAAAGGACTAAACAGCAGAGTTCTCAGCTGTCAGACGATTCCTGAGATCAGATAACGACACAGTTTTCACTTCAGTGACATATGATAATTGTTGACCAAACAGTTGGAACTTAAATATTTAAAGTAGATATGAGAATACTTCAAAGAATTTCCTACAGGAACATATTCACTGCAGCAGTTTAAATTGATTGTCCCATCGTAAATGGGAATGTACTGATGAATACTGCCGTAGCAAGCATTTCAGAAATTACTCGATGTAAAAAACGATCCGGAAAATTCAAAAGGAAGTAATAAATTTGAAATTAAAGAGATAGTTTTGGCCAAAATGTCTACAAACAGTTTTACGAATAGTTTCGAAAAATGAATTGAAATTCTCAACCGACAAGCGATAACTCGCGGTTAGGAGTTACATCTCCTCTCGAAAAGGAATGAGAAGATATTAAGCAATTCATGCACAAAAATCCTGCAGCATATGCAAAAATTCGATTTGATATTGTTTGGTGGCGATGGCACTCAATCTCACAATCGCATTCAACATTTCTTCTAGATGCGATTCCTTCCATGCTATGAACGATGGAAAGAAGCAGTGTTGGGAGCACTATCGAAAAAGATATCGTGCTATCGCTATTCCGCTGTTGCCTACTGTAAAAACCTCATTACTGAATGATTAAAAATTTCCATTGATGAACACGCATTTTTGAAATAAATATGAAAAACATTATAAAAATAGAATCCACCTCTACGACTGAACAAACTACTACAGAATCCAACTCTACATCCGAATCGACAGCTACAGAATTCACCTCTACACTTGAACCAACTACTGCACATGTTTTTCTCTTCGAATCGCTCGCAACAGACTCGAATCCAGTGCAATGTTATAGCACAAATATTATAGATCCCTCAATGATTGTGGGAATATACATTCACCTACAGATGAGCTGAGAGTGGAAGGTGGCGGAAGTAGTCCGATAGCGATAGCAGCGCCATCGAAGACGATAGCGCTGTTATCGCTATCGCTATTCCGCCACCCACTTGAAGTTCCGCTGTCGTTATCCCGCTAATGGCATACTAGCACAGTATTGCCCAACACTGGAAGGAAGTGTAATACAATGTGAAGTAAATGACAAAATGAATCACTAGAATACTTAAGCCAAATCAACTTAAACCTGAATGCAATGCGTCAAACCATTATTATGTTGTATCCAACTAAAATTGCACAAAATCACTGAATGCGGTCCATGGACCA
Organism: Anisakis pegreffii; assembly: GCA_035041965.1. NCBI lineage: Eukaryota > Metazoa > Nematoda > Chromadorea > Rhabditida > Anisakidae > Anisakis > Anisakis pegreffii. Next base: position 26,651 of record JAPYMA010000718.1, on the reverse strand, counting down.
GATACAATCACCGTAAACCCATCAAAATAAATCCGCGGATTGGATTCCTTTCTTTTCCAGAAAATTTCCAGAAATGGAATCGTCGTAGGGCCCGGAGCCGGGCTGTGTGTTGCACTTCACCAGCCCTAGCTTTAGAACAATGACATCATTAAGTGGCAATAGCAGAACCAATTGGGCGATCACTTTAAACCAAGATAGAGCGTTAAACAAGGAAAAATGTTGTGTCGTCATTCAACGAAGAATAGTAATGCAAGACAGGCATGACGACTCGAATTAGCTAGATTCCATCAATTCGATGTCGCAGCTGTATTCTGTGCGTCAGTGCACAAGAGAGTCGTTTCATATGAAAATAAACGTTTTACCGAAAATTGAAACATAAATTTTTGTATCATTCAGTTCCTTTTTGCATTACACTCTCAAAGCAATTAATCAATTAGCCAGTAGATTACTGCATTGCCCTTTCACGTCATGAACGCTAAATCAATCAAACTCTTCGATCACTCAATTAGTGAAATTACTCAGTCGCTACAATGGAGCATATCTTCCTTTCGAAATAAACGAATTTCAGAAAAACGAGCCAAGTCACTTTACGAAAACTATCGAAATGAAAATCAATTTCTCATCAGTAAATTGTTCGACGAATAAACGTCATCGTTGATAACGATTGATAATTATCAATAACTAATGATGCCATTAAACAACAGAGAATCATTATAAAGTTAAAACGAGGCGATATTTTAGCAGAGAATGAAGAGAATACAAATGGTAAACAAAAAAAACTGTTCGACGAACTATAATGAAAATGTGCACTCGAAAACGTTCGATGAAGACGATAGAGCATTGAACATCGCAGATTCATCACTGAAAATGGAACTTCAGAATGCTTCATAAATCCCAGACGCTCATTTCAACTCATGAACAATTCGCAAAAAGCCTGCGGCGATTCATGAAATAAGTATGAATGATAAAAGATGCGAACGGATACATTCAAATCTTCATTTCCTGCAATTATCACCGTTATAATAGAAGATGAACTGAAATTGTTTAAAATTTCATCGCAAACCCCCTTCAGACTAACACACGTTTAGGTTTAAACTCAAGGATACAGTGAACACTTCTATCAACATGTGATGGAAAATATTTCTGTAGCACCGACCAAACATTTGCCCGTGCTGTAATTATGCTTGTGCTAGCGTCTCATAGAAGTCATAATAAGGTATTTCTAATGATACTGAAATAGCGTAAAGAAAAGCGACACTCTTCAATGCTCTTGCACGTGACCGCTGCTGTATTCTAGAATAGTCGTACTCGATTATTGAGGAATTCGTTAAATGCAATGACGTGAAACAATAATTATAAGCGATGGTTTTCGAAGTGAAAGTTAGTGATTTTTTTAAAATTCTCCAACCTTCATAAGCCGCTGACCTGATAAGCAACGGAAAGACTGAACGATATCTTATCGTATTCCCAATGAAACGAGTTTTCTTCATCAATTACTGAATTATTACCTCCAGAAAAATTCAAATCGTCCATTGCTTTTTTTTCGATCAAAATGTCTAACTTTTAGCATTTTTCAAAAATTAATGCGATGAATTCGTCGTTTTTCCCAACAAATTTGAGATTGTTGATGAATTTGATAATTTTTAACATTTTGAACGTTTCATACCAAACATTTTGGTAGTCTCTTAATGTTTTGAACGTTTCATACCAAACTTTCTACTCCGAATTGTAAGGCGCAGGACATGTAGGCATTTTATTAATACTATCTCGGGTGCCACCTTCAAGGCTACCATAAGCTCAAGTTTGTTCAGTAACATATAATTTTTTTGCATCAGTCGATTCAGCTGGATCTCTTCATTCAGAAAAATATATATGTTGTGGTGCGATTTTGCTTTCCTGAGCAGATATAGCCATTTTCTTAAATCTATCTCAATTAGATAGCGCAGTCGCTCGCGCTCATTCATACAAATTGATCACTATGGAGTAATCCATACGTTCATATAGCAATAGGCGGATTGCGATCTTCGAGCTAACCATCTTCTCAGGTTTGCCCAGAAGCATGCGAATTTCATTTCACCGTTCGATCCAGCAGAACCTATAGATTCAGAATATTATAAATTTTACTGAGCAATTTGGCTTAGTTGAGGACATGCAGGCATTTTATTAATCCTTTTTCGATTTTTTTTCCAATGCTATTTTTTTCCCACCTTCAAGGCTGCCGTAAGCTCAAGTTTGCCCAGTAACATATGAATCTTTTACATCAGTCGATCCAGCTGGATCCCTTCATTCAGAGATACATGTATTTTGTGGCGCGATTTTGCTTTCCTGAGGAGATATGGCCATTTTTAACCCCAAACCAGTGGCACAAGCAATGTTGCCAAAAATTCACCAATTGGGTTTTGAGGTTCTGCCTCATCCGCCGTACTCTCCAGACCTCTTTCCAACAGATTATTATCTATTCAGAAACTTAGAACATTTCTTACGTGGGAAAAACTTCCCTAATCAGACTTACTAAAACTTGACGTCCGTTGATTTTTTGATTCCAGAAGTCCATGTTTGCATGCTACCAAGATACATGCCCTGGTTTCCGGTTGGCAGCGATGTTTGAAGAAAATTTTGAAGATTTATTTTGGGTCTAACTGACCATGAACTTTCTGCCGTACCTACTACTAAGAATATAACAGACTGAAAAGCAGGACTGACAATACAAGAAATTATCTCAACTGACAAAAATTCATTGGACTGCTACGATAAAAAAACTTCAACGACAATCATCGTTGAGCAGTAAATTATCGAAATGCACACGGTAATTCCTCTGCAACTATAAAAAGAGCCACCAAAAAAATCTCTTGGTTTTGAACTCGATAAGCAACAATAATTAAGTGAAACTTCATCGATAACAGCGACATGTATGTTATGAACAATGTGAAAGGTAAATGTACGCTACTAAACACGAGGGAATGTCGACAATCAAGAAAAATTATTAACCAAATCACCTCAAATTCCCCATCCTTAAGCTTTAAATCAATTGTATGAACATTCAAGGGAAATTCAAGGATTTTTCAGAAGACTTTCGATGTACTGGGATTTTCAACAACCTTACAAAAGCCGAGGATGAGAACAGTCGGTGGTAGCAATTCCAGAAATATTGTTAATGCTGTCATATTACTAATCAGGACAGCGGTGTTTTCGACCCCAACAAAACTAACAAAAAGAATAATTCAGAAAAACCTGTTACTTTCGCACCAAACCAACAACAAAAACTGCCCCACCAACGGATTCAATCAGTTGAGAATGTTTATGGAATAAAATATCACTCAAAAAATTGTGGAATGCTTGTCATCGATACTTGTGACTGAACAATGACGAAATACATGTGATTGATGCATACAGGCTTAGGCTTGGGCTTAGACTTATGCATCTGTTTATCACAAATTTATACATTTTATGCGTGAGTGAAAAAACTCAGAGATGCCCCTCAATTCCGAATTCCTTGCAATACTTCAATGCAGCGGTTCTCGCAGAAGTGCGATTCATGCCTCTGGTGAATTTGTTGGTAACAGAGGGTGAATCGAGGGGCTTCGATTTTCTGAAGTTTTGAAATTTATTTAATCAGCAAATCAAAATCATTACGAGTTTATGCCTCTCTGTTATCACCAATATCACTAATTTCACATACTTCCTTCGTTGGCATTCTTCTTTCCGCGCAGCTAACGATAATAGCGTTTGGAATCATCTGTCTTCATGAAATCCGAACTTGACAAGGACAGAGGTTTTGGGCTACTCTCCCATATGCCCATTTATTTCTAGGGAGAGGGACTCAGAAGGAGCCCGAAAATACATTCCGATTGATCGATTGATCACTTGTCCAACGATCATTTTCTGAAGTTGTTATAATATAATGAGATCGCGCTGCCTTCATTTTGGTGACTCATCATGTTTACTGATTCTGCTACTGTCTTTTCCCTCCTGTTTCCAGGAGGACGAATAGGGCGGTCGAATGAGTAACCGTGTTGAGTCACCAAAATGGAGGAAGCGCGAGCATTTTTTTGCTGATCTAAATTTAATTATAAATCATTGTGCATCAATCACAAGTATTTCGAAATTTTTGTAACAGATTGACTGGTATTGTAGTGCTTAAGTATGGATTGTTGAATGAATTTGTTGGTGCGGCAATATTGGTTGTTGGTTCGGTGCGAGAGGAACGGGTATTCTTGCATTCATCTCATTCTTAGTTTGTTTTGGTCGATTATTTGTTTGGTTTGTTGGTGTTATTTGGTTGTGCTGAGAAGTTTGAAAATTTTTGAAGATTTTTTAAAATTTTACACAGCGTTTCCAGCTCACAACTATGAGTTCTGTTTTGAATGAAGTTTTCATTTTTAGCGAATGTATTTTTTGAATGATTTAGATGCCCAACCGCATCGTAGATATGATGCGGATGGGCATCTGTTGAGCATCTGGTTTGTCACAAATTTATACATTTTTTCTGTTCTGGAATTGCAAAATGGAAAATATTGCTTCCGTGTTCATGAATACGACATTTATGTGTGTTCGTGTTTTCAACTGTCCTTCAGGATCGGCAACTGATCATAACCTGCGCTATACTCTTTATAACACGCCCCGTCATACCTCGAGACCGGTTCATGAGGTTTGTTCTTTTTTTGCCTTCAGCGAGCATGAACTCAAATTAACTTTTTTGAACCGATTTTGACATTCTCCAGATTTATCTTTTTAAACTAATAAATCGCAATTTTTGTGATCGAACGGTTAATTTGTGGAAATAGATGCGTATTCACACTCAAACGCTCGTGAATTTTTAATTGTTGGATGATTTCTTTCCACTTGAATGTTAATTTTATTAGGAATACATTTCGCTCGGTTCAAACGATTGATTTTGTATTTTTTGTAATGCTTGTATTTGAGGATACCGACACTTTCTTCAATTTCTATCGATGTATGAATGAATCATGTATTCGCTGATGAATGTTCTTGAACCGGTTTGATACTTCTTCTGAGATCAGTGACGGTAATTCTCATCGTATTAATGACTGAAACGCTCAAAAATGTTTCGTCCATACTGCTCTGTGAAATTCTCAGTGACGTTCAATAACAACGGATCATCAATTTAGAATGGAAGTTATAAATGACAAGCGTTGCATCATTCCCTTCTGTCGAAACCCGCGGTAGTTCAGATTCATTTTCACAGGCTGATGAATTTTTGATTACTCATCAACTGTCAGTTTGATGGAACAATTGTTTTCCGAATGATCGTTGTGCCTTAGTCCGATTTTTAAACAAAATTTAACTTCATAATGGATTTCAATTAGTCGTCGTTGACGAATGTTTTTTCTTTGCTCCTCCTTTTCAATGCTGACTTTCGTAGTACTTTTCTGATTTGTGAATAAAGTTCTGAAAATACTTGTTTCATTCCGGAAAATTAATTCCTCTCACGATGTCGATAAACTATTCACCGATCGGTTTTTATTTTCTTTCTGACGTTTTGCGTACAAATGAGGAATTTATGTTGGGGGTGTATGATGACCTGTCAGAGGGTAAATGGAACGTCAAAGCTCGAGAACCACTCTGCCCTTATAACGCATTGCATTTGAATTCACAGATCAATCATCAAATCACGTTCGTTTCTGCAAACATCTGCGATATTTTCATCTCCCACTCAGATATGTTCATTTGTTCTGAGGATGTAGTGCGAAAATTAGACGTACAGTAATCATAAGATGTATGCTGCCAAACTCCCGTAAAATATTCCAAGTAACTTCAAGAAATATGGTGATTAAAATCCGCGGTCTTAAAGTTCTTTGATTTAAACCTTCAGCATCAACGTTATAAATGGATAATTTGACACGAACTTTGCAGGTTATTACCATAGTTCTCTGAGTTTGAAGATACTGATGCAGCTCTTTGCGTTTTAACATGTCCAAATGCTTGTTTGTGCCCAGTGATGAGCTATTAACAGATGCAAATTATGCACCTGACGCGTTCATTCTTCTCGATTACTTGTAAATCTTATTTAACTACTTGCAAATAAATAAGAAATGAAATATCCACCACCGTAGTCCAATATCAACATTTCACTTCTAAGAATGCAGACGCAAATGCAAATACGCTTCTATGAATACAAACAAATAGAAACGAATTCAACCAATACCATTCCCAAATGCCGTCATTTTATTTATTCGATATTCATTTAATCAGCAAAAACAACTCGCTATGAGTTAATCCCCCACTGTTATCACCAACATCACAGACATCACTCGTCATTACTTGACATGCTTTTTCCCACTCAGCGGATTAGATTGCCTTGTGATTTCGTCTGTCAACATGAGAATCTTATCTGGATTCCTAATTTGGCAATCACTATTGTCTGAGTGAAAGCAATAATAAATACACATGACTAATCAATCAGTCATGTATATTTGTTATACATGACTACTTAATGATCAGTCTAATGACTAATGTTCAATAACTAATCATTGAGTAATCATGTACAGTCATGTGCACACGTTATCTTTGTTCCGATCAAGTCTCCTTCTATCGAACCTCTTGAGATTGCCACCAAATCATCCAATCCCATACCATAGTTGTCTTTATCCAAATACATCGATCCTAGCATAACTGAAGCAGCTTCAGGATGTTGAGATCTTATATTGCAGTGGAGAATTCATTTGCACGATTGTTCGTTGAGATGGAATGTTGTCACTCAGTGAAACGCATGTGGTTTCTGGCTCATTTAAACGCGTCATACACAACTCTTTTCATCATTCAATTTTAAATGTGTTCCAAGTACTGAGTTTTAGTCCAAGTGCAGGCTTGACCATGACATGCAACGTTCAGATGCAGTGTGCAGTCCCCCACTACGCAATGATCGTTCTGTCTTCAATAATTTTCATCAAATCGATAAAAGTTGGCCAACCATATCTCTACGCATATCAAAGTGAATTTCTGAATCTGACAAAATCCGAACTGGCCAATGAGGTTAACTCTATCTTCTTATTTCAAACAGGCAATGAAATGTCAGTGATTGTTCGATAACGCAAATTTTCGAAAGCAATTGTTTGCAGGTAAATCCGATCAACGCCTATGCTCGCGCGCTTTCATCCATACCAGCCTTCCTTTTCACCGATATACTTCTTTATGTGCCAGTAATGTGGTTGGAACCAATAGCTATGATAACTTCCAGGTACTTTTTCTGCAAATGATGTCCACTTCTCCCGCATAGTCAGGTGGCGTAGCTAGTGGTGTTGGGAGTTGGGGTGCACAAGTCCAGCATTCTTCTTTGGAGGGAGGAGGGAAAATGGAATGGAAAAGGATGGAATACAGTGAGGAAAAGAGGAGGAAGGAAAAGGAAGCCAAAGCAAACATGAACAAATCCAGCCGAACACCCTTTGCGTCCTCTACTCCCTCCTCTTGCTCCATGCACAAAATCATAGCTACGCCCTTGAAAAAGATCCCATAATTTTGTGCAGCATACCAGAAAATAAGCACTTTAAGCGCAACTCATGAAGACAGTTTCAAGTTTTTGGTGGAATCAGCACATTGTTCCTTTCAGATCACTGGTCGTTTGGGGTCGCAGTAAACTCTCTCAACAAATTGCAGCAATTTTTTTGATGATTGCACGATCAGCTGATGTAGCAACAGTTGGCTATATGTATGCCTACTTCGATAAGGATGCGTATTTGAAGTGAGTGAAACGGTTTATCTTGAAATTCGTCCACGCATCCAGAACAGGGGTCGGCGCACTTTTTCGGATGTTGACGGGATTGAAGTGTTCAGAATGCTTCCGCAGGCCCCTACGTCCATCCGATGCAAATAACATCAAATTTTCATAACTTCATAATTCTCCACGCTTCATGTATCTGCTGAGATTCTGATGCTGCCATGTCACTTTGATGTCGTTCATAGCATTCATTTTTATTGATTTCCACAGCCAGAAGATCTGAAACTCGCTTTTGGCCTTGCTGCGTTTTATGTGTACCTTTTATGAGTGCATCAGAAACAACTCTCTTTCGCAATTCATGCTAAGAAAGTAGTGATCCTGCTTCTTTAAGCAACTTTTAAACCGATACGATGAAAAATTCTCAACTTTCCCATCAGAAGTTCGAGACGACATCATGGGGGAAATCGATCTTGTCGGGGATACTGATACAAGACGAAAAATTTCCAATCATTGAACTCTTGAGAAGCCGAACGGATGAGAATTATAATATTTCAAGTAGTAATCAGATTTCCGAGGACATTCTTTACAACTTGACTTTGGATGCAAAATTTCATCAGCAGTTAACAGCTTAATAATGTGAAGCAATTTGAGTCTAACAGTTCATTAGAATAGCAAAATCTTCAGCAAATAAGCCATTGTGTTGAATGAGCGATGTCGAAAATTCAAAAAGAAAACGGAAATTGCGACGAAATGAAAGGGATATTTTTGGACAAAAAGTGCATCAATAAAACAATTTTGATAAAGTTCAAGGTTTTAATTGAAATTATTTTGGAGAGGAGAACTGAAGTTTCCAATCGAAAAACCGACAACTTGTAGTACAGAACAAAATCTATTCGCAAAAATGAACACTAAGTTCCAATCTCAAAAAAGACCATTAAGGAATTAATTCGCAGAAACCCTTCGGCACATGCAAAAGTTCTATTTGGCAATGCTTCTAGGTCATTGCTATTATCTCGCAATCGCATTGGACATCTTTTCTGAGTGGAGCACCTTTCATTTGCTGCGAAAATTAGAAAAAAAAGTAGGATGGAGCGGTAAAGTACGCCATTAGAATACGTCAAATGTTAAGTCGTCGGAAACGTACATACGATGTATCGAATCATTATTTGGTTCAATCATTCTAAAGCTATGAACAATCGTTCAGGATGGTTCGTGAGCCGGATAAAACCGCCGCGTACCCAATGAAATCAACGCACGAATCGCATTCCATTCCTTTTCGGAAGGCTTTCGTGAGTCCAACGACTTTGTCCCGAGAGCTGTAGTTTAGCGATCCCTGAGAAACAATATCCATCAGTTCCAACTGAAATAAGTGAAAATTTTGAGGCGAGTGTAGGAACAGTAGCAGAAAAAAACACTACAGAATGGACTAATAATCAGTATCATGCTGAGATTTTCAGGATTACGAGTTGGACTCGCGCAAGTTCTTTGGCTGGCAGTTCTTTGGGATGTTTTATAGCTGCAATGATTTTACTTCTCGATCTGGGAACTTTAGAAACAGTTGAACAGATCCATTTGATAATAATAATCTTCGTTTTTCCACTGTTGATATTTTTGCCACGGATTCGATGGCAAAATATGCAGCTGCGGTTCCATGATTCATCAGGTTATTCGTTGAACTGGTCACCTAATTACTGTTCCACAAAAACTATTCCTTTCTTTACGCATTTATGTGAATAACAGGACCTGTGTCAGGTTGTTTCAGTTAGGCCATTGAAATGAAATTCATTCCCCATCTGTGAGCATGGGCTTTCTGGTTAATCTGTGTGAATTTTTTCCGCTAGCACAAGAATAAGTATTTATGAATCAGCACTGTGCAACAGTATCCACTTTCCGTATTCATTTCAGAATCGCAGCTGTCCAAAGCAATTCCAGAGACATATAGAGCTTTTATTATTTATCGACTCAAAACAATGCGAAAAAATTTCGTTAAACTCATTCATGATGGTCACATTCGGAAATGGTCTTTATGGTTTGCTTTACTGTTTTGTATGAGAACTCAGGTAATTTGATGTGCTTGGGTCACAGACCATATGAGAGGACCTTAATTATTTATTAATCATTCAACTGCTTCAGTAGCGCCGCTCATCCTTGGCATTGTATAATGAATTCTACTGAAGAGTTTTTGTCGATTCACATTTAGTGTGCAAGTGAACAAAACGTTGTCCTTTGCTATCTGCGGCTTTGCACCTACGCACGTAACCTTTGTGTTTTACTATGTCATTCTGACATTGTTTTTGAGATTGTCCCACCGTTGCCTGAAGACAATTCCTCTTAAATTGTGGTGCAACTGTTAGTGCCGTGAAACTTCCATAAAGACCGATCCTAATTCGAGAGTTCCAATCAAACAATTTGCACACAATGTTTAGCGAAAATGATCACAGTGCCATCTCACCAATAGTATTTATTTTGAAAGGTGTCATTATTTGGGACTGACTTATATATCGTACGATTAAGCATATGAACTGATTTTCAAGATTTCGCAATACTCACAAGCAATGTGGAACGAAGTGGAGGACGGTAAATTACAGCAGTTCAACGGTTTCGCAGAATTGATCAGGACTCTGACTGGTAAATACATAAAATTCATCTTTTCACTGCCAGCTATCCAAAGGGAGCATACGTTACTGTTGATTGTAACTGCCGATTGCGTAATGAACAAAGTGAGCGTTATCAGTAGGAGCGCGGAAATCGTGGGGTAATCGCTAAAGGAATTCCAGGAACACTTTGTGCAATAATGTTCGGTTGGCTAGGTTTCGATTGGCAGCAGTGGGGCGAGTTGATCATCGCATTCGGATCAGCAATTAACGCGATCAATTTGCTGATAACCGCTCGAGCAGATTCGATTTGGGTGATGTACACCGCTAATGTGGTGTATAACGGTTTCAATGAAATCATGTTCCTCATTATTAAGTGAGTGAAATTTCGCTAAATTTTTGTTGTTCCTTATTTGATATGGTTCGCGAATGATTACTGGTACCACTTTCATCGATAATCTGTCGGTGAGCGGAAGCAATGACGCGTCCTCACGTATTTATCGTTTCTTCATCATTAATGCAAATCACAAACAACATCATAACATTTCATGTGCCATAGCAATCACAAGCAATCAGCCAGCCTCTTCCTACTCCAAATTCACTCGTTTGATTATTCCTTATGAGCAATCAAAAACTTGCATCATAATAAAATAAAAACACTCCGTCAATGTTGATGTTACATCAAGTTGCATCATTAATCAGTAATTGTCCACTGGAATTATCGGTTGTTTCACTGATTTATCGCGCTATCATTCACGTTTACGAATTGTTATCGTCAGGCTTACGAATTGTTATCGTTTACGAATGATGTTATCGTTCGATAACGAATTGTTATCGAATTGTTATCTTAGCGACGAAAGCCGTTGATAGTTCGTCTAAAACTGATAATGGTTCATTCAGTTCTTCGATAGTTGGCGTCTCAGTTGAGGACTCCTCAGCCGTTTGATAAATCAAATAGGAATTCTAAGAAATGCAGATTTGAGAGAGTGTTGTAGGTGTTGCTGATTAGCGCACAAATACACGAACTACCATCGAGTTCGGCTGCATGTGATACCTGTCACGATGCTGTCTAATAATGATGATGATAACTCATCAGCATGAACGGTCGCAAAATGGATGAAGGGCGTGAAACACAAGTGCGGAACTGACATATCGAGTGCTATGAAATTGAATGATTGATTTCAGGATCAATCTGGCATCTGCAGTTAAGTTCGGATCATTTGCATTCGTGTTCGGTCTTAATTATTTCGTCTCACAGGTTGCACAAGCCATTCTATCCTTCGTGGTTGCAGATAGCCATGCCCTTGGACTGCCCATCCGATCACAGGTATTGTCAGTCTGTTTGTTCAGCTGAAGAGATTTTCTGCGAAGGAAAGTGACTAAATTTCATGCACTTCCAGCAGTACGAGGTTTATTAAGAATTTTGCTGTGATTGATGAATATACAGCGTTCGAGAACAAGGAAAATTTTTGCTGAAATCAAGAAACCAAAAAATTGCCATTATTTATTGGCAATCGGTCATTCTTTGAGCTTTCAGTACTTGGTCTATTCGGGATGTCACCTTCTAATAGCAGTACTCGTGTTGGGTTCAAGCGTATGGATGTCGATCAAGCCATGCATTTCTTCACAAAATCACATTACTCCTAATCTATGCCCACAGAATCTTGAACCGGCTGAATTTTTGAAGATAAATGCTGATAACGACCGAACGAATAAGCACATTCAAGCGCAAACAAACACTCGATTGAGTAAACAAAATCAGAAAATTGTCTGAAAAATTTTGAGTATCATCACAACTGCCTACCATCATTTGAAATATACATAAACATATCAAGTATACATAAATCGTTTTGATATTTTCTCTTATTCGCGGTATCTTTAAGCACTGTTACCAAAGTTCCCTCCAATCGTTACCAATTTCTGATATGTGTTTTAGAAATACAACTCATCCAAAGAAGGATGTATGGAGTAGCTGTAAGTATAAAATCATTTGATAATGAGACTAAATTTTTGAATTCAGCAAAATTCATACCATCACTTCACAATAGAAGAATAAAATAAGAAAAACTTCTTCGAACCATCCGATGAATTTCTTATATGTAATGCCTCATTCTGATCACTCTTCGTGCAATTTTACCAAATAATCCTGTTCTGTGTCAACACTGTCCTCATTTCATTCACTAAACAATTACTGATCAATAGATTAAATGTTATTGAGATATCATCTAAACAACTCAAAATATAACTTGAATTCAATGAATCGAAGTAGCTTCGATCAGTGATCAATGACAAAAATGTTACAATCCTCAACCATAATTCTCAACCAAATTGATTCTCAGTTAACACTCATCACTTCGAGTTCGCTTCATTCGATTGCCCTCAAATAATGCCTATCCAAAAAATGGACATGAAAAAAGGACATCATGCGTGAGAAGAAAAACATACTTCTACATTGGCATCATGCAGGTTTTGCGTGCCGCTTTTAGCATGTTCTCACTATAATCAAACCATTGCTATTGCTACACATATTGAAATTATTACAATATCTTTCAGTGTGCTATTATCATTAGAAATTAACTTGTCAGTTAACTTATCACCGTGAATATCACAACGCCATTAGCGTTTTTAATCTATCTCCAAATCCAGTTGTTCAACGTGATTTTTGGCACGTTGTGTTTTATCTTGCATTATTGCTTGCACGTATTCTTCTCTCGGCAATAAAGCGTTCATTCATTTATTCACAGTTGATTTGTTTGAGCACTGATAATGTCCAGGATGATCAACAGCTTTGTGTCTCCTTTGAGAACTACTCGTGTGGAAAAACGCTGTTTTGAAAACGTAACTCATGCATCAAAACCCAGTTCTTTCCTTACAACACAGACAACCCTCAGTGAGATTGTTTATCGGTTATTCTCAGTGTTAGTTTTGTTTTTGCAGTCTCAGACGATTGCGACAGTGTGACGAAAAATGTCGCAGACGGGTATATCGGTTCTCCTCGAAACTGCGACTATGATTGGTTGCCGTTTCGAATTGCGATATCATAGACAATGTTTGTTCATTTCGTTATTGCAGCCACACGAATGCTGCAAAGAACGCTGCATGAAAATAGTGCTCAATTAACTGTTCACAGAAAACAATTGCATTAGAGCATCGGGCATCTTCGTACAAGCTGCTAGCACTTGAACAGTTTACGCTGAAACATTCACTGAAAATGCAACAGTAGCGTTCCAAGCAAAATCGTTTATTCGCATACAGCTTCAATGACATGGAATGCTGATCTTGACAATATTATTGACAATATTCAATGACAATCAATATTGTCAGTTTGAAAAAGTCAATCATTGTTGATTAATTTGAAAGTCATAAATGAGGGAATAACTGTTGATGGACAGGAATAATAGAATCGATTATTGGAAGTAGAAGTTTAGTAAGCCAACTTCAAAGGATTTCGACCCAATCATATTATCAATTATATCAATTATTAATATATCAATTATTAATTCATCATTTGCACCAAACTTTATTACACATATTAACATGCGAATAAATAGATTATTATTATCAAAGTAAGCAAGGACGGAATTCAAGGCATGCATGTGTATAAAGTGATGATGGACTTTAACGTATGTATTTTAAAAATGCGTAAACATACTCTCATGGTGTATCTTATCTACACTACAGACATTCACTGTACTGTATCAGAGATGCAGAGTGGATGTTGTGAGGAGTGCGAGGACATTTTAAAGTATTTTAGGGGTCGAAGGGAAAAAAAGTTGAGAACCACTGCCTTTTAGGAAGTGTGAGCTGACGAAAAATAATCGTTGAGGTTCCTCTGAACGGAGCCTCTCAGTGACCATTCAAGCAGCCTAAGAACTTTAAAGGAATGCCCGCCATTTCGACTGTGAAAATATTCCCTCTAAGTCATTGAATTTGTTTCAACTGAACACTGTTTAAGGGAGAGTAAAATTAATTTTATGGACATTGTGTTTTACGGATACATCATCCGCCATCGAATTCAAGAATGTATCCCTTCTTGCAGAAACATCCTTCATGGCAAATTTTCGCGCATGGTCTCGGTCCTCTCTTAACACAGGTTTCTGGACAGCGAGAGTTCATTATCAGTGATTAATTATCACTTCCTTATGCATTACAATATCAGTGCTTCATTCGCGTGCTCCTTGACATTTAGGGCACAGAAGTAACAGCTGAAATTTATAATACTGGTTGGAACAACGAATCTGAATCAGTGATTCCTCATAATAACATAAAGTGGTGTGACCAGATCTGAGCATTCGCATGTTAGAATGCACTTCCCAGTTTTCGGACGACGAATGCATTCCCTGTAGCATAAACAATCCGCTGTTCATCTTCTATTGCACGCTTCTTCCTTACGTCTAGCAAAGGTCGTTGGACAATCGATCCCACACTCTTGAAACCTCATATTTGGTGGATAGCAATCGACTTATGATAGTTGTGGTTCAGTCTGCATCGTTGGTTGCAAAGAAACTGCCAACTTCATCGACTCTTACAGAGTGTTTCATTAGGAGCCGTGAGAGAAGAAATTGCACTACGATGAGGTTTCACAGAATTCCTTTAGAAAACAATACATTGCATGCCTTCACTGCTGCAGGGAGAGGGCAAAAAAACCCGGATGGCTGAGCTTTCTAATCTTGCATGTATTTTCCTATCAATTTCTGCCCTTGGCGAAGGTCTTTTTCACTATACACGAACAGCCTTCTTCATAGACGCATTACCCAACCGAAACAGAACGATGAAACCATGTTAACCATAACAATCCAGTATGCATTGTTTCATAAATAACAGCTGCTTTTTAGACGCGCATTTTAAGCATAAGCAGCTCTACATCTTTTTAAACCTCCTGGTAAGCCTTACACCACAACTTAAAACTTTTAAGAGACAACCATCTACAATATTAAATCGCCTTTTCTTCGAAATTTATTAGAAAATAACTTTGCGAGCCATGTTAACCCCATTAGCTACAGCGATGTTTTGGACAGTATGGTTAAAAAATATGACATTCCGATAATTTCAAATTGTGAGAAAGCCACACTTAGTGAGGAAAAATCAAAAAATCGCAGTTCGAAAAAAATATGGTTGTTTATGCAATCATTTGTTCATTCTGTTCGAAAGGAATTCCGGATAGAATGAGCAAATGATTGGGTGAAAAAGATAAACTGAGACTGCCGAGCGATTCGATCGCCAACAATAAAATTTTTCAGATGGCATTATATGTCCTCGTTTTACGCATGTGCGGTCAAATGAATAAATTGCTTATGTTCCTCGCAATCAACGAGGTGACCGAACGAGAGCACCATTTGTAATATCTTCTCTTAGCTTATCTGATTTGATTCAACTTGTCTGATTCAACATCTCTGATATATATGATTAGTGTCTGCAAAATATCGACCATTTCCTCAATACCGAGATCGGTATTGATACTATTTATAGATTTGAGAGGGTGAAACGTCTTTTTTGGGTGCGTTCTTGAAATGAATTGGATACGACAAAAGACTAACCTGGAATATCGCGTCGGGCAGTTGTCACGCAAGCCATCAATACCTGTAAAAATCGCAGTGGGGAAGTAATCTTTAGAGCAACTAATCTTCTATTTCTTCTTACATCCAATTCAACTTTCAGGTGGATGCCGAAAACGATGTGGAATAGCGAATGCATTTATCGGTGTGTGAACTGCTCTCTCGGATGATGAACAGTTTGAGGAGTTTTAATATCTACTCTGATCGTGGAAAGCATATAATTCAAATTTCAGAACATCACAATGTCATGGTTCAAAATCGACAACATAACTAACATACCAGAAAGAATGTTGATAGGAACATATTGCCGGTTCGCGATCGTGTCAATGTGCTGAAATGGTAATCAGCAAATGAATTTTTTGTTCGAAGAACTACTGTTGAAAGACGATTTATGACAATTTTCAGATGAAGGCTGAAGGAATCAACAGCGATGCTCGATTATAGACAACGATGCTTGATTACAGATCATTACGCTTATTTCGGAAATGTCACAAAAATTTTGCGCGTTCAAGATGACAAGACTCTAGGTGAGAATGTGTAGACGCTGAAATTGGTCAGAGTGTTCGATCGCATTGCGACAGATCTCAGCTACACTTCACACTAACTACTCATTCAAAAATAATTTAGTGGTAGTTGTATTGGGTTATTGTCTGATCAATTTAAACCAATTTTAAGCTCATCAAAAATAGTCTGGCAATGCCGAAAATCGGCTTATTGTAATCCATCAGAATCAGTGAACGTTTGTTCGCGACAGCTGATTGAGATCATATTAATCTAGTCGCGTTCGTTTAACAAAGTACTGGTCAAAATGCACTTTACTATCAAACAAGAACATTGGAACAGGAAGTGGCAGTTGAGTTGGATTATTGTCTGTTTAATTTAAACCAATTTCAAGCTCATCAAAAACAGTCTGGCAATGCCGAAAATAGTCTGGCAATGCCGAAAATAGTCTGGCAATGCCGAAAATCGGCTTATTGTAATCCATCAGAATCAGTGAACGTTTGTTCGCGACAGCTGATTGAGATCATATTAAACTAGTTGTGTTCGTTTAACAGTTGAGTTGGATTATTGTCTGTTTAATTTAAACCAATTTCAAGCTCATCAAAAACAGTCTGGCAATGCCGAAAATAGTCTGGCAATGCCGAAAATCGGCTTATTGTAATCCATCAGAATCAGTGAACGTTTGTTCGCGACAGCTGATTGAGATCATATTAAACTAGTCGTGTTCGTTTAACTGGTCAAAATGCACTTTACTATCAAACAAGAACATTGGAACAGGAAGTGGCAGTTGAGTTGGATTATTGTCTGCTTAATTTAAACCAATTTCAAGCTCATCAAAAACAGTCTGGCAATGCCGAAAATAGTCTGGCAATGCCGAAAATCGGCTTATTGTAATCCATCAGAATCAGTGAACGTTTGTTCGCGACAGCTGATTGAGATCATATTAAACTAGTTGTGTTCGTTTAACAGTTGAGTTGGATTATTGTCTGTTTAATTTAAACCAATTTCAAGCTCATCAAAAACAGTCTGGCAATGCCAAAAATAGTCTGGCAATGCCGAAAATCGGCTTATTGTAATCCATCAGAATCAGTGAACGTTTGTTCGCGACAGCTGATTGAGATCATATTAAACTAGTCGTGTTCGTTTAACTGGTCAAAATGCACTTTACTATCAAACAAGAACATTGGAACAGGAAGTGGCAGTTGAGTTGGATTATTGTCTGTTTAATTTAAACCAATTTCAAGCTCATCAAAAACAGTCTGGCAATGCCGAAAAGCGACTTATTGTATTCCATCAGAATCAATGAACTTTTCGTGATCGCTTAACAAAATGCACTTTATGATCAAACAATCACATTGGAACAGGAGTGTAAGTCCTCTCCCGTATATCAATGGGATGTGGTTTGATTTTGCATTTAAATGTCAATAAACAGACAAGTTTTAAACAACTCAAATGATAACAGTAGAATACGAGAAAAACTGATGCTCCTCTTTTCAAGCAGCTGATGATTTTATTTTCTCAGCCGTATGTTGACTTGATTTCGCTGTTATGTATATGGTAAAGCATCACGGATTATCAACGGATTATTTAAAAGGATTATCAACGGATTATCAAAGCGAGAATTTCTGCTGCATGACGATCCACTGATGTTGATTACATGTATCCAGAATGAATTTCGGCGTTTATTTTGTATTAACACTGTATTATATATCGAAACACAAAGCATTCATATAATACAAACAGAAAAGGGAGGAGATCCTCAAAATGAGAAATACGAAAGTCAAGTTTCATCATCCGATTCGATAGCGCATGACATTTGTGTACATCTTATACATATACAGCTAAGTACAGATTTAAGGTTGTTTTCACATATCACTTTGGTGTCCCTCACGAATCGTCTCTCTCGCGCTTCTCTTTCGCGCTCCGTCGCGACACTCCCCGGACGACGAAGCTGTGGTATCTCGCGAGCATGCCTCCATCATTGATTGACCGGAGTTAGAATGGCGTAGTTGAATTGTTGTCGAAATATTGCAGAAGAAACAATACAGACTGACGATTAGCGTGATTGAGGTACACGGGGCTCTGTTGAAATGTTGCAGAAGAAACAATACAGACTGATGATTGACGTGATTGAGGTACACGGGGCTCTGTTGAAATGTTGCAGAAGAAACAATATACTGAGGATTGATGTGATTGGGGTACACGGGGCTTTATTGCAATGTTGCAGATGAATAATATGGACTGACGACTGACGTGATTGGGATCTTTGTTGAAGTGTTGAAGTCGGAATGATAGGAACTAACGATTGATGCAACCGGATGATATTGAGGTCCGGTAATGAATATGAGCAAGAATATAAACCGACAATTGCATATAAGTAGCAATATTAACAGACAATTGAATATGAGTCTCAATATTTACTGATTATTGAATATGAGTATCAATATTAACTGACTATTGAATATGAGTATCAATATTAACTGACGACTGATGAAAACCGGGTGATATTGAGGTCCGGCAATGAATATGAATAAATTGGACAGAACAATATTTTCCACGCCGATAATTTAGGGATGTATATTGGACTGTCTGTTGCTCATTTGAATATTCGTTACTGCGACATTAAATTATTTGTCGGTGGTTCTAGTAGAGGAAGTATTTCTGATGGAATTTTTGAATAATAGCTTCATTTTGATAAATGCGATCAGTGGGAGTGGCTTTTTAAATTTCGATAGGTTTCTTATGAATAGTTCGTGAGCGGAGTTCCAGGTCATGAAGTTTATGAGTTTTAGTCGCGGTATCGGGCATAGTTTGGTTTACAGTTTTGGGGAGTTGATCAGTTGTGGTCTTCTTGATGCTATTAAGTTCGAGCGGAAAGAGTTTGCTAATTGGCATCAGGAGATCCTTGCCATTAGAGCGTACCCATGCAGAACGAACTTGATGTTCCGTTCCCATCGCGATTCGAACGATTCTGTCTAGATTCCATATCCCACGTGGTTTGCTTTTGTCTTCGATAATTGCGATTTCGTTTTGCTGCGGTTCGATTGCAGAACTTCCTTTTCGTTGCGAATGAGCTCGCTGCGTTCGTTCACGTAGTGTGTGCAGGTAGTCATTTCTCCATTCCAGCCAAAATCTTTCAAGTTTTTCCATGGCATTATTCCAGTAGTTTGTTATGAGATCAGCTGAGTCGAGTTGGTTGCCTGTGCATGGATGCATTCAATTGTTTCGCGTCTGCATACAATGCGCTCTAATGCATTTCGAAAAGCTTTGGTATCCCAGATATCGTTACTCTCTCTCTCAATGAGTACATTTCCCAAAGCACTGTGTTAGGCAATTTTTCTTCGATCATTATTAGAATCTGAGGATGATTGATTTCATCACCCATGGCGATTAATTGTCGAAAAATTCTCTCTATATCTTCAAAGAATTTTCGTACCTGAGAAGTACTGTTCATGGTGAACAACGTCTTGATTTGTGAATGCAGTGACTGACGTACTACATTAATATCGCCAAATCTGCGCCTTAAGACCTTTAAGACTTATTGATAATTGGAAGGGATAAGCGAATATCCTGCGATTGCGTTTTTAGCCTTGCCTTTCAAGCAACTGAATAGATATGTTAGTTTCTGAACTTCTGACAATGGTTGACTGTGAATGGCAGACTCGAACACAGCCCAAAATTCAAACCAATTTACAGTGTCACCCCAGAATGTTGGAAGGTCGATACGGGGTAGATTTATCATAGACACTGATTGAGCGGGTTCATTAGTGATAACTGGAGAAGCATTGACTGTCTCAACAAATGCGGCGTTGATAACTTCGCGGAATGAGCTTAATTCGATTATGGTTTCTTTTGTTTCTTCTATCACCGATAGCAAACCATTAGTATCAATGGACATTTCATGATATAATTCCTGTTCCTTCTCAACTTGTTCATCATCTTCATTCTCAGTGATTAGCTCATGCCATTGGGCATATTTTTTCTCAAGGGTCTCCAGTTTGACTTCCAATGAACGTATGCACATATCAGTTAAACGAATTTGAGACTTACATTCGGCGAGTTGTTCTTCGTTAGGTTGTTTTTCGGACCATTGAAACTGTAATAGCTGAGAAGCCTTCTGGATCTCTTGTTGAAGCCTGGCCTTCACCGGGCCGATTGAAGAACGGATATGTGCTGACGTTGGCATTGCGTTGAACGAGTGTTGTTTGCGGGGCAATTGATTTGATGTGCTGGTGGAACGTATTGAGTAACGAATTTGTTGGATTGTTGAATTTCCACGGGCAGTTGAGAATATCCGAATTTTGTTGTAATTAGAATATAGTCGCAGCAAACGAATAATATCAGACTCTATTTTGCCGACGCACCATTTCGGCGTTTATTTTGTATTAACACTGTATTATATATCGAAACACAAAGCATTCATATAATACAAACAGAAAAGGGAGGAGATCCTCCAAATGAGATATACGAAAGTCAAGTTTCATCATCCGATTCGATAGCGCATGATATTTGTGTACATCTTATACATATACAGCTAAGTACAGATTTAAGGTTGTTTTCACATATCACTTTGGTGTCCCTCACGAATCGTCTCTCTCGCGCTTCTCTTTCGCGCTCCGTCGCGACAATGAATGTTGGTTTATTGATGACGGTACCGTTCAAATAACAGTTTCATAGAGTTGAAACGCCACAAAATTGAATCAAAATGATGCAAATAAGCAAACGTTAATAGAAGACACTTTTCGTAGTTTTACTTAGTCGTCCCAATGATAATTTGTGGTTACACACCGATATCGTAACTCACATCGGCACGACTGTTCGGGTATACATCTTCCGCCTTTTCGGTCGAGTATGTAACCTTTCTCACAAAAACATCCCCTCACACACTGTTTTGAGCAACGCATCGGTCCTTTTTGACCGCAGATACCTCGGACATGCTGTTCCACATTCCTTGAATTGTTCATTCGGCCTACATCTGTCTGAAACGCAGATCTTCATCTGCCGATAACTACGAACCACAGTTTCTTAGAATCACATCATTGAAGTAGTGACGTTTTATCGCTTTATCCTGTAAACGCTTTTACGAAAGGAACGACTGAGAATCAATTCGGTGTTGATTTTGAACATAATTTGGTGATCGTCTCGAGCATTCGAATATTTGCATTAACTTGAAGGATTTCATGGGCGACCTAACAACATAAGGGTCTGATCTTTCAGATTTAATGTTTCCTTTCTAGCTGTGAGCGAGAACTGTGTTTACCTAACAAGCAGCTCATTCTGCCAGTTAGCTGAAAAACTACCTGGAAAGCAATTTGAATGGAAGTGAGGATTTCGTAAGGTCACAAATACAGAGATTTTTCGATTCAAATTGATTAAGAACTCACAATAATACGTATATTTTGTTACTCTGCATTTCTAGGAAAACGTTTCACACCGAATTGATGCAAAAGATCACAAAACGTTGACAAGCAGAAAAGCATAACTAAGGCCGCAGTCCTAAACGCGACACTGGAGCCAGGTCCAGCTCATGATTTGAGTCTGACCCTGACTTTAAAGACGGGAATTTAAATCAGTCTTATAACCAGAACCCGAAAACGATCCGCATACGTTTGCATTCGATCATCCTCGTATTCACTGTTTCGTACATGGTTTCAAGCTTTCAAACTGCTGGCACTCGATCAATTTGTAAATAACCTTTCTTGCGGAACCATCCTCGTACTCACTGTTTCGTACATGGTTTCAAGCTTTCAAACTGCTGGCAATCGATCAATTTGTTTTGAAACATTCAATGAAAACGCAACAATGACGCTCTGTGCAAAATCGTTTATTCGCATACTGCTTCAATGACATGGACTGCTGATCTTACATGGTGATCAAGGTAAGATCAGCAGTCCATGTCATTGAAGAACCCGAAAACGATCCACATACGTTTGCATTCGATCTCACGGACACACATACACACCACCTTTCCGATTGAGTACATAACTTTTCTTGCGAAACCATCCTCGTACTCACTGTTTCATACATGGTTTCAAGCTTTCAAACTACTGGCACTCGATCAACTTGTTTTGAAACATTCAATGAAAGCGCAACAATGACGCTCTGTGCAAAATCGTTTATTCGCATACTGCTTCAATGACATGGAAAGGCATTCGTGTATTCCACTCCACCATAACTAATACCACTATTCTAGCAATGAGGATCAAATTTTGGGAAGAAGACACAAGAATACTCATTATCCCCTACCCTGACCTGACAGAAGATCAACCCGGTACGGAAACCGAGCAATATCGGGGCACCTCTGGTGTCATCCAATCCGTTAAGGTCGACGAATTCGGCAACATTATCGCCGATATATACGTCGCGGAAGAGGCCTTAACCGACTTATTAGATCGGGCGCCGTGGATATCCGAACATCGACAGCCTCTCTACATCCTCCCTGATGTTGCTAGGACAGGTCTCGAGTTCAGAATTGCCCAATTCCAAGCCCGTGACCTCTCCTATTCGGTCATTACCTCCGATCCTCATCCCAAGGATATCATCGTGAGGGCCTTACTGGGGATGGGTGATCCGGTCGATTTGATAGAAGACGACCGTAACCTCGTCACCACCACGTTGAACACATCTCAACAACGTGTTCTTCGATGCCTAAATGGCAACACCACTATTTTATTTCAACAAGCACCGGCTGGTACCGGTAAAACCTTTGTTATTGCTGCTTATGTCAAAGAACGTTTGCAGACACTACCTCCCTCTGGTGCCATGCTAGTCACTGCAACCACTAATGCTGCAGTCGCTAATTTAGCTGACGCCATCTTGACGCTTCAGCCTGACCTCTCGCGACATACGCTCTTATTCATGCAGTCGCTAACGGCTGAGAAACGACACGCCGACGGCCCGGCCACCAGAGATCAGTATCGATTGCCGGAGATCCTTGACGATGCCGTTCAACAAAACCTAATTACGAATCCCACGGATCTCCACTTCGCTCGACGGTACATTGCCCGTCGACTGAGCCATGATGGCCGCCCCGATCGCGAAGATAGAGCTTTAAAACTAGTACTATGTATTGGGCAGTACAAGACTTTCGTTATGACCATTGCGATGGCAGAAAATCTTCATCGCGTACTATGGCCCTTCATTACACACTGTATTATAGATGAAGCCGGTCTCGTGCCCGATGCTGAGTTGTATGGTCTTGCTTCTTCTCTCCCCGAACTCCAACAACTGTTTCTAACCGGAGATGCGAAGGAATTGCCAGCCTACAAGGATAACATCCTTGACAGTATCGTTCCCTATGGCTTCATGGGTGCGGTTCAAACGATAATGAGACGACAAACTGTTCCCATTATTTCGCTAGACATGAGCTACCGCGCACACCCGGTTCTCACTCGATGTCTCTCGAGTATGTCATATGAGAACACGCTCGTCGCGGCGATTGAGTGCGGCGAACGACTAAAAATGGTCACCTCCCCATTACCACTTCCTATTCAGCATGTACCACTCTTGGTTCTGCATCTTGAAGGCGCTGACGATATGAATTTCCTCAGGTCACGCCATAATGCGTTCCCAGAATTAGCCGCACAGGCTATTACAACCAAGTTATTAGAAACTGTATCTCCCCAGGATATTGTAGCACTCTGTTTCTATTCAGCCACACGGGATGCTCTGCGAGACATACTGGCAGACTCAAACATCTCCGTCCATACAATTGACGGCTTCCAAGGAAAAGAAGCTGCCGTCGTAATTCTGGTCACCACCAGAATCATCTCTGATCAGGCTCCCGAGGATACCACACGCTTCTTCCTCGATGAGCAGCGCATCACTGTTGCGCTCTCCAGGGCCAGAGATGGCCTCATCATTATTGGCGATATTCTATCTTTAATCAGGTCACCTTCCTGGATAACGTATCTGAGCGAGGTAGTTAATGACAGTCCCATCGTGGACCTTCGCTATATCGACCTTCTCAGGGCCGACGAATTCGCGCGAGCTCCCAGTGGACTCCTCCTGGACTCGGACGGATACGTCATTACGTCGCCGGTCACTTCGGAACTCTCCGACAAGTGGCTCGAAGATGCCGCCATGACCTCGGACAAGTGAACCGCCTCGAGGTAAGGCACCCTCACTATTTCATATCTTTCACAGACCAGAGACGGTCTTGTGCCAAGGAAGGGAGGTACAGGCTATATACTGGCCACACCATATGGTAAAAGCATTCAAATTTTTTTAAAAATTAATTCATTAATTAAAGACCAGAGTCGGTCTTTGCACAAAAGGGAGGTGTAAACATTGCACTTTTCGAATTCTTTTCGAATTCCCAAAATATGCAATGAAAGCATCAGATCAAAAGATAAATGCATGAGAAAAGCAACATCTTTGTTGCATATTTGTTGCATTCTCTTTGTTGCATGTTTATGAAAAAATGCATACCAAGCAAAATGCATACCTACAGTCAAAACAAAGGCATTATCTGAAAGCTAAAAGCATCAGCAGATGACCTTATCTACGAATACCATCTTGCAGGGGCATGAGAAAGATGGAGCAATGGATGAGCTTAAAAGCAACGAGAAGATCGAACAAGACGACGAGTTAATGTATCCATCATAGTGAAGCTGTTCGGTTGCGCCTCGCTGGTATTTGTGTGAAATAGTAATATTCGTATTATTGTAATAATAATATTTGAATTATTCAAAGAGCCAATATTTGGCCCATACCCTTGGGTTGATAAAGAATAATCGTGAATAAGTTGTTGTTAATTAATCGAGAATATTTGTAGAAAAACTGTATAATAGCCAATACTTGGCATTCTCCTTGGCTAATTCAATTGCTATTGAAAATTCATATTGAAACTCTCGTCCATCGTCTCCTCACCGTTCAAATTGCAACTGACTAATTGATCATACTCAATAAACTATATTTTTATACTACTGCGCAACTCGATCCACCGCATATTACCCACACATTAACTGGTAGCAGCGAGTGGTTGGCCCACTCATCGTATTCAAGCCAACCAGCCAACTTCAGTGGTAAGTCTTTCAACTTTGCATGATGAATTCATTATTCAACATTAAATTAAATAATGATGAACAAATAATTACTCGAGAAGTATTTCATAATCTCATATCCAAGTTACAAACATTTGAACAAGTAGTGAATAGAGATATTAGATCAATTTCGCGCGACCAAACTAGTCAACGTACTATTAATGGTAGATGGTGTAAAGAAATTAACGATGCATACTGCTTCAATGACATGGACTGCTGATCTTAAATGGTGATCAATGTAAGATCAGCAGTCCATGTCATTGAAGAACCCGAAAACGATCCACATACGTTTGCATTCGATCTCACGGACACACATACACACCACCTGTCGCATGCTAGCGAATCATTAGGTAGCGATCATTGATGCGATTGTTTGTCTTCATTAAATAGTATTTGATAAGGTCATTAATTGTTTATCTCACTTATATAAAAAGCAATTGACCTCTCTTTAAACTATCCGTTTCCCATTTATTAACCCCATCATAAGGTTTGCTTATCCCACAATTGTGTCTTTGTTGTGCCGAATTTATGTGCGTATTTGACGCAATAAGCGGCACATCCTTTCCAAACTTCGAGTATTGTAATCTTAATAATGACATATTGTAATCAATCCAGAGAACCCCGCCCCTCTCCGTGTGCGCCTGATAACAGATACCCCAGTGTGATAAATATTTTGCCCAAGCAACGGCTGTGGGCACCCCATCCCCTCGGAGAACTCCCAACAATCCACTCCCCGCAGTGTGAGAAATATTTTGCCCAAGCAACGGCTGTGGGCATCCCAACCCCCCTCTCACTTCCCATCAATCGGCTCAACCCAGTGTGACAAGTATATGCCCCGAGCAAAGGTTGTGAGCAACCTTGCTGTCATCCATCCAATCAATCCCCCAAGCGTTTATTCTATCTGTTGTTTTGAAATATTCAATGAAAACGCAACAACGACGCTCTGTGCAAAATCGTTTATTCGGATACTGCTTCAATGACATGGACTGCTGATCTTAAATGGTGATCAATGTAAGATCAGCAGTCCATGTCATTGAAGAACCCGAAAACGATCCACATACGTTTGCATTCCATCTCACGGACACACATACACACCACCTTTCCGATTGAGTACATAACTTTTCTTGCGAAACCATCCTCGTACTCACTGTTTCGTATAAGGTTTCAAGCTTTCAAACTGCTGGCACTCGATCAATTTGTTTTGAAACATTCAATGAAAACGCAACAATGACGCTCTGTGCAAAACCGTTTATTCGCATACTGCTTCAATGACATGGACTGC
>JAPYMA010000717.1:0-12837 GCA_035041965.1 Anisakis pegreffii | reverse complement strand
TTTTGTCATAATATCGACCATACCTGTTGTTGTAATTTGTTGTTGATGGCTTATTATAACGTTGATTAGGAAAAGATTGTGGATTATGAAAAGATTGTTGATATCTGGAATCAGCTGAAGCGGTATAATTAGAATTGTTAGCAGGGGAAGAACTATTGAGTCTATTGGGATTTTTAATTGCTAAAATGTCTTTTATTTCTTGCGTCAGTTTGTTTAATTCGAATAAAGAATGAGAGACATCATCAGCAAGAAGTATATGATTAGTTTCATTCTTAGACGTTTTCGGTTGAACCGTTTGTGAAGTAATTCTCGCGTTGAGGAGGTTCTCAATATGTAAAGCTTTTACATGAGCTTCCTCAAACGTAGATGGTTCTGCCGCTTTGACGTGAAAAGATATATCAGGTAACAATCCGTCGAGAAAATGATCCATCAAAGTTTCTTTGTAAGTATTTTCATTGAGACCAACTGTGGCGGCTCTGACTGCCTGTCTGAGTCTTTCTGTGAATACATTAACTGACTCACCATTTGTCTGTTTGCAAGCGAGTAACGTCTGTCTCGCGATATTTCGCATCTTCGGAGATTCAAATAATGCGCGTAACTTATTGATAATTTGTTCAAAATTTTGTTTGACTTCAGGGCTAAAGGTTTCATACTCTTCACGCGCAAGCCCATCAAGGAAAAATTTTATTTTTTGCGCTTTTTGGTTGTCCGTCCAAGGAACGGTTTGCGCGTCTGCATAATCATTAAATTTGCGCAGCCATAGAGAGAAAGGAATCTCTCCCTCTCCAGTAAAAGATGATATTCTAATAGATGCTAAATGTAGATCTGAAGAGAGTGTATTAATATTGTGAGAAGCATTGTAAGGCCCCCTACAGCGGGGCGAATCATCTAAGTCATTATTGCTTAAGTCACTTTCTTTTTCTTCTTCTTCAATATCTATGGTCAATTGTTGCTTACACTCATGAATTCCTAATTTCTCATCAATCTGATCTATTCTATTAGATATAGTCTTAAAGCTTTCGTTTATCTCTCTACATAACCGTCCATTATTGCTTCTTAAGTTGATTAAATCTCTATTTATTACTCTAATATCTCTCTTCACATTGCTCTCAAATTTTTGCAGTTTCTCACATAAATTCTTCATAGATGCAAATGTAACAATATCACTACTATCATAATTATTAAATTCTTTATCTGAAAATATTGTATCCATTTTTCAATATAATAATATGATTACTTACTTGTTTGCTGCCGACGATTTGCAGACGCTGCTACCAGTGAAAATGAGGTATGTCGGTGGATATGCAATTGAGAATTTAGTATAGGATTTATTATCAACTACAGTGGAAGCGTGAATATAATTCAACGATACAATGATTCTGACAATATAATCTTTCAACAATACAGTATAGTCGGCAGCAACTGATAAAGGACCTACTCAGGCCCACACAACAATTATTTTCACAGAATATTTTTGCTTAATACGATTAATATGAATTCTGGAATACTGCTTCTGACGGCTTCAATATGATCTGATACACTGATAGGACATTGGACTTGAGACTTGAATTACTGGCTGACACACTGACGGAATGAATTGACTAATTGACTGATTAACCGACCGACCGACCCCGTTCTTCCGCACTTCTGTCCTTAAGTACCCATACTTGACTTCCGACCTGTAATAGATTTTCTCATAACATTTTGTTGCTGCTTAGGATTTGTTTGTGGGAATCTTTTGCCTTTGAGATTTGAATTGAAGATATCAAGCGTTCTGTTTGGGTTATATCTGAAATTCTTTAGATTTATATTTTATGTTTTGAGAATGATATTCGACTTGGTTACATTCGAAAAACCGAAGTGCATTGGATACCACAGGTGAGCACAACGTCGGCATTGTTTTACTGCATATGATATCAATCGTTAGTGGAGTGGTTTGAGGACATGACAGTTTGGTGAATGCAGTATCGCAAGCCTTTCGTATAAACCGATAGCAAAGCAGAGATGAACTGCGGCCCTTTTGACCGGTGAACAGCCTCAATGACATCGGATTGCTTGGAAAGCACAAAAATTATCATGAGGGCACATTTCAATCGCCTAAATGTTCACTTATTAGTTCAGAGAATATTCCGAGGAGAATTTTTTCGTATTTCGCACACTGACATTCGCATTTCCGATTTGAGGACTCTATTTTCGAGTGCTTATAGTCCTGAGTGATCATGAACAGAAGAGCAACAAAATAACAATTGTTTCAGCATTTTAGAACAGCATTTTGTTTTGTTTTAGTATGCAGTTATGATTCATTCCAGTGGCCTAACGAGTAGGAGAGTAAGCGCGGAGGGTTGGTTTATTTGAGCTGAAGATGAGTCGTTTTCGAGGCAATTGAAATTTTTATTACATTTATGTCTTATCAATTGCAGAATTAACTTCAGTGCGCTCCAGTGGTGTGTGGTTGACAAATATTTCGATGAGCTGTTAAAAGATTACTGATTGTAAGATGCAACTGAAATATTACTTCAGAAAACACCAGTTGTAGGATTACTGGAACTTACCGAATGCGGTTCAGCATCCAAAAATCGAGGATACCTACGCAGTATAAATGAACAGTGAATCAGGGTACATCTTGCTCAAGTGGCTGAATCGCATGAATGCCAAAAGCGTAACCCTTGTTATTTGTTATTATATAACCGTCGCATTTTCTGTTCTTGAAAGGCCCATCGACGAATAAAATATATGTTCTTGTTCAGTCTCATAAGCATTCAAATGCTGCAAATGTTATTCTCTTCAGTTCACTTTTTTCATGCCTCCGTAAATGTGCCCAGCTCATTCGTTTCACTGATGTTGATTATATGCAGCCAGAATAAATGTTGGTTTATTGAGGACGGTACCGTTTAAATGACAGAAACAACAGTTTCATAGAGTTGAAACGCCACAAAATTGAATCAAAATGATGCAAAGGAGCAAACGTTAATAGAAGAGGGTATTGTAACTGTGAGTATGTTATCATCAATGTTAAGAGTTTCACGTTTATGTATTATTTGTTAATTCATTTATAACATTGCTTGAGATGAACACATTGTCCGTAACTATTCCGAACATAACCGAGCTTCGGTGGGCATAAACAGCCAGGTTGTTCACACGATTTAGTTCTGGGGCATCTAGTGAACCGCCCCGCGCAAGTTAACTCACATGGCGGACATGTCGACCAAACTTCATTCCTCTGACCTGAAAAGGAATGAACCTTAAGACTGACAAACAGACCAAAAAAATCTATGAAAATAAAATCGTTGGGCGACTGTTTCCGACAACTACCATTACGTTTGTTAAAAGGGACTTAGGTTGGCAGTTGATAAAACAAAAGCAAAGCTGATAAGGTTTGGGATTTGTTGAGATAGTGAAGATGTGCATTACACGTCAAAATAAACATTAGAGAATCCCCAGTTTGAGATGTCCTTATACTGATCATCACTCCCAATCTTGGAGCATCGATTAGCATGAAATTTCAAACTATACTTATTTACAATACACGTTCCATTACACTAGTTGAATTTCGTTGAGTAGGATCTGTGAAATTCCATATTATATGCATCAGAATCACAGCTTTGCAAGCATTTCATTCCCGGAGACTTTTCGTGGTTTTATTCAGTCGTCCCAATGATAATCTATGGTTATACATCGATACCGCAACTCACATCGGCACGACTGTTCGGGTATACATCTTCCGCCTTTTCGGTCGAGAATGTAACCTTTCTCACAAAAGCATCCCCTCACACACTGTTTTGAGCAACGCATCGGTCCTTTTTGACCGCAGATCCTCGGACATGCTGTTCCACATTCCTTGAATTGTTCATTCGGCCTACATCTGCCTGAAACGCAGATCTTCATCTGCTATAACTACGAACCACAGTTTCTTAGAATCACATCATTGAAAATAATTTGGTGATGGTCTCGAGCATTCGAATATTTGCATTAACTTAAAGGATTTCATGGGCGACCTAACAACATAAGGGTCTGATCTTTGAGA
Source organism: Anisakis pegreffii (assembly GCA_035041965.1). Taxonomy (NCBI): domain Eukaryota; kingdom Metazoa; phylum Nematoda; class Chromadorea; order Rhabditida; family Anisakidae; genus Anisakis; species Anisakis pegreffii. The sequence continues at coordinate 8,813 of JAPYMA010000717.1, read as the reverse complement.
ATTAATGTTTCCTTTCTAGCTGTGAGCGAGAACTGTGCTTACCTAACAAGTAGCTCTTTCTGCCAGTTAGCTGAAAAACTACCTGGAAAGCAATTTGAATGGAAGTGAGGATTTCATAAGGTCACAAATACAGAGATTTTTCGATTCAAATTGATTAAGAACTCACGATGATACGGACATTTATTTACTCTGCATTTCTAGGAAAATCTTTCACACCCAATTGATGCAATAGATCACAAGACGTTGACAAACAGAAAAGCATAACTAAGGCCACAGTCCTAAACGCGACACTGGAGCCAGGTCCAGCCCATGATTTGAGTCTGACCCTGACTATCAAAGACGGGAATTTAAATCAATCTTATAACCAGAACTCGAAAACGATCCACATACGTTTGCATTCGATCTCACAGACACACATACACACCACCTTTCCGATTGAGTACATAACTTTTCTTGCGAAACCATCCTCGTACTCACTGTTTCGTACATGGTTTCAAGCTTTCAAACTGCTGGCACTCGATCAATTTGTTTTGAAACATTCAATGAAAACGCAACAATGACGCTCTGTGCAAAATCGTTTATTCGCATACTGCTTCAATGACATGGACTGCTGATCTTCCATGGTGATCAATATTGTTAGTTTGAAAAAATCAATCACGGTTGTTTAATTTGAGGGAATAACTGTTGATGGACAGGAATAACAGAATAAATGAGGGAATAACTGTTGATGGACAGGAATAACAGAATCGATTATTGGATGGAGAAGTTTAGTAACCCAACTTCAAAGGATTTCGACCCAATCATATCGTGAATCGCAACTGAAGGCAATTTGAATCAGGAACGCATTCACCGTCCTCTGTAAGTCGAACGTAGCCCTCTTTGCAGAAGCACCCTTGTTCACAATGATAGGTGCAGATTCTCGGTTCTCCGTTATCACACTTTTCCTGACACGGATTTCCACAGTCGTTATATTCTTCATTAGGTGGACAGTGATCTGAAATGAACCTTTAACATGCGTGATGTGCAAGTGAAATGAGTAATTATAGAATCATCATGCCCCTTCTGTGAACCGCAAAAATCTTAGATGAGAGAGGAGAAAGTTAGTGGACATCAAATGTCGAATTGATTTTACAATGCTGTTCGACATTCTTTAATTATACTGCATTCTTTAATTATACTCAAGGGCGAGGACGGTATTCCTTGTGTGCTCCCCGCTTGCTCCTTGACATTTAGGGCACAGAAGTCACAATTGAAATTTATAATATTGGTTGGAACAGCGAATCTGAATCAGTGATTTCTCATTATAACACAAAGGGACGCGACCATATCTAGGGATTCGCGTATTTGAATGCATTTGCCAATTTTCAGATTAAGAATGTATTCCTTCTTGCAGAGACAATCTGCTGTTCTTCCATTGCACGCTTCTTCCTCGCGTCTAGCAAAAGTCGTTGGACAATCGATCCCACACTATTGAAATCCCGTATTTGGTGGACAACAATCGATTTATGACAGTTGTGGTTCAGTCTGCATCGTCGGTTGCAAAGAAACTGCCAACTTCATCGACTCTTACAGAGTGTTTCATTAGGGGCCGTGAGAGAAAAAATTGCACTACGATGACGTTTCACAGAATTCCTTTAGAAAACAATACATTGCAAGCCTTCACTGCTGTAGGGACAGGGCAAAAAAAGCCGGATGGCTGAGCTTCTTAATCTTGCATGTATTTTCCTACCAATTTCTGCCCTTGGCGAAGGTCTTTTTCACTATACACGAACAGCCTTCTTCATACACGCATTACCCAACCGAAACAGAACGATGAAACCATGTTAACCATAAAAATCCAGTATGCATTGTTTCATTAATAACAGCTGCTTTTTGGACGTGCATTTTAAGCACAAGCAGTTTTACATCTTTTTAAACCACCTGGTAAGCCTTAGAACACAACTTAAAACCTTTAAGATACAATCATCTACAATATTTTGCCCAACGGACAATTTGCATATGGAAGAGTTTGCCTGTTGGGCGAAATATCCATTAAGAACCGTAAGTTAGGCAAACTGTCCGTTCGTGAAACGGTCGGCTACGCAAAAAATCCGTTAGGCAATGTGTCTTTAGGCAAACTCTCGTTAGGCTGAATGTCTCTAGGGGGATTGACCGGTCACGGTTCATTCTATCTGAAAGGACATTCGGATCGAATGACCAAATGATTGGATGAAAAAGATAAACTGAGACTGCCGAGCGACTCGATCGCCAACAATAAAATTTTTCAGATGGCATTATGTCCTCGTTTTACGCATGTGCGGTCAAATGAATAAATTGCTTATGTTCCTCGCAATCAACGAGGTGACCGAACGAGAGCACCATTTGTAACATCTTCTCTTAGCTTATCTGATTCAACTTGTTATCATCTCTGATATATATGATTAGTGTCTGCAAAATATTGACCATTTCCTCAATACCGAGGTCGGTATTGATACTATTTATAGATTTGAGAGGGTGAAATATCTTTTTTGGGTGCGTTCTTGAAATGAATTGGATACGACAAAAGACTAACGTTGATCAGCGTATCGGGCAGTTGCCACGCACACCATCAATACCTGTAAAAAAAGCAGTGTGGAGGTAACCTTTAGAGCAAGAGATTTTCTATTTCTTCTTACATCCAATTCAACTTTCAGGTGGATGCCGAAAACGATGTGGAATAGCGAATGCATTTATCGGTGTGTGAACTGCTCTCTCGGATGATGAACAGTTTGAGCAGTTTTAATATCTACTCTGATCGTGGAAAGCATATAATTCAAATTTCAGAACACCACAATGTCACGGTTCAAAATCGACAACATAACTAACATACCAGAAAGAATGTTGATAGGAACATATTGCAGGTTCACGATCGTGTCAGTGTGCTGAAATAGTAATCAACAATGAATTTTTTGTTAGAAAAACTGCTGTTGAAAGACGATTTATGACAATTTTCAGATGAAAGCTGAAGGAATCAACAACGGTGCTCGATTACAGACAACGATGCTTGATTACAGATCATTACGCTTATTTCGGAAAAGTCGCAAAGATTTTCCTCGTTCATGAAGACATGGCTCTACATGAGAATGTGTAGCTGCTGGATTTGGTCAGAGTGTTCGACCGCATTGCGACAGATCTCAGCTACACTTCACACTAACTACTTATTCAAAACTAATTTAGTGGTAGTTGTGTTGGATTATTGTCTGTTTAATTTAAACCAATTTCAAGCTCATCAAAACCGGTCCGGCAATGCCGAAAATCGGCTTATTGTAATCCATCAGAATTAGTGAACGTTTGTTCGCGACAGCTGATTGAGATCATGTTAAACTAGTCGCGTTAGCTTAACAAAGTACTGCTCAAAATGCACTTTAGTATCAAACAAGAACATTGGAACAGGAATGTAAGTGGCAGTCGAGTTGGATCATTGTCTGTTTTAATCACTGTTGTAGTTTAAACCAATTTCAAGCTCATCAAAAACAGTCCGGCAATGCCGAAAAGCGGCTTATTGTATTCCATCAGAATTAATGAACTTTTCGTGATCGCCTAACAAAATGCACTTTATGACCAAACAATCACATTGGAACATGAGTGTAAGTCCTCTACCATATATCAATGGGATGTGGTTTAATTTTGCATTTAAATGTCAATGAACAAACAAGTTTTAAGTAGCTCAAATGATATCAGTAGAATACGAGAAAAACTGATGCTCCTCATTTCAAGCAGCTGATGATTTTAATTTTTCAGCCGAATGTTGACTTGATTTCGCTGCAATGTATGTTGTAAAGCATCACAGATTATCAACGGAATATTTAAGAGGATTATCAACGAATTATCGACGCGAGAATTTCTGCTGCATGATGCCGAAATGTGATCATTTGATAATCTCATCATCTGCACTCGCCGGTCGAATCACCATTCATGCAAATGACATTATGAAATGTTCTTTTTCATCAGTAGCTCATCAATGATCAAATTCAGAAACGTATTTAGTTGATGAAGCGATTCAAGGAATAATCCTGTGAAGTTTGCTCTATATTCCAGCTAGCCATTCATTGTGCACATTTAGAGTGCATAACACTGGTATTGAACGACGTTTTAAAATTATCATATTTTATTCGAAAAACCGAAGTGCATTGGATACCACAGGTGAGCACTACGTCGGCATTGTTTTACTGCATATGATATCTATCGTTAGTGGAGTGGTTTGAGGACTTGACAGTTTGGTGAATGCAATATCGCAAGCCTTTCGTATAAACCGATAGCAGAGCAGAGATGAACTGGGGCCCTTTTGACCGGTGAACAGCCTCAATGACATCGGATTGCTTGGAAAGCACAAAAATTATCTTGAGGGCACATTTCAATCGCCTAAATGTTCATTTATTAGTTCAGAAAATATTCCGAGGAGAATTTTTTCGTATTCCGCACACTGACATTCGCATTTCCGATTTGAGGACTCTATTTTTTCACATATCCTGACACGGATTTCCACATTCGTTATATTCTTCATTAGGTGGACAGTGATCTGAAATGAATCTTTAACATGCGTGATGTGCAAGTGAAATGAGTAATTACAGAATCACCATGCCCCTTCTGTGAACCGCAAAAATCTTAGAAGAGAGAGGAGAAAGTTAGTGGACATCAAATGTCGAATTGATTTTACAATGCTGTTCGACGTACTGCATTCTTTAATTATACTCAAGGGCAAAGACGGTATTCCTTGTGTGCTCCCCGCTTGCTCCTTGACATTTAGGGCACAGAAGTCACAATTGAAATTTATAATATTGGTTGGAACAGCGAATCTGAATCAGTGATTTCTCATTTTTCCTCTTTCATGAAGACAGGGCTCTACATGAGAATGTATAGCTGCTGGATTTTGTCAGAGTGTTCGATCGCATTGCGACAGATCTCAGCTACACTTCACACTAACTACTCATTCAAAAATAATTAGTGGCAGTTGTATTGGGTTGTTGTCTGATCAATTTAAACCAATTTCAAGCTCATCAAAATTAGTTTGGCAATGCCGAAAAGCGGCTTATTGTATTCCATCAGAATCAATGAACTTTTCGTGATCGCTTAACAAAATGCACTTTATGATCAAACAATCACATTGGAACAGGAGTGTAAGTCCTCTCCCGTATATCAATGGGATGTGGTTTGATTTTGCATTTAAATGTCAATGAACAAACAAGTTTTAAATAACTCAAATGATATCAGTAGAATACGAGAAAAACTGATGCTCCTCTTTTCAAGCAGCTGATGATTTTATTTTTTCAGCCGAATGTTGACTTGATTTCGCTGCAGTGTATATTGTAAAGCATCACGGATTATCAACGGAATATTTAAGAGGATTATCAACGAATTATCGAAGCGAGAATTTCTGCTGCATGATACCGAAGATGTGATCATTTGATAATCTCGTCATCTGCACTCGCCGATCGAATCACCATTCATGCAAATGACATTATGAAATGTACTTTTTCATCAGCAGCTCATCGATGATCAAATTCAGAAACGTATGTAGTTGCCACTCCTGCAAAATCCGATTCCACTACGCAATGCAGGAGTGGCAACGGGTCCCCAAGGGCCAACACGGCTAAAGTGGAACGGTAACTGGCCTGCCCGCCTAGCCAGCGGGATGGCGTCACAAATGGCTAAAACAATACAAGAAAATGGGCCTCAGTACCCTGCAGGGCAATCGAACCGTGCTACGACGGCGGGACGGGATTCGAGAGTCCAGAGGCTGCTAAGAATCTCAGGTTCGGACAGGCCGTCACAACATCGAATAACAACCCTAGCCATATGCACCTATAACTGCAGGTCATTGGCAGGGAGGACCGGACTGACCCACTTGATGGAGGAATTGAAGAAAATTAAATGCGACGTTCTCGGGCTCTGTGAAACTCGTCGAAAAGAAGAACTCAACGCAAGATGGAACGATGTGAGCGCCGTGAGATTGGGCAAAGGAGACAGTACTCGAACAGTCGGAGGTATTGAGTTCATCGTAAGTAAAGGATGGGCTTCTAAAATAGTCTCGTGCAATATTCTGTCATCAAGAATAGGGCTTCTAAACGTTCAAGTATCAGGAAAGGCCACCCTCAAAATCATCCAGGCCTACGCCCCAACAAACTCTGTTGATGACGATGAGGTTGAAGAATTCTACCAGGAGCTGGAAACGGCTCTTACTAAAAAATCCACATACACCATCGTCATGGGCGATTTCAACGCAAAGGTCGGGAAAGGATGGCAAGGAGAACAATATATTGGAAAATTTGGACTAGGAGAAAGAAACGAAAGAGGAGAACGTTTAGTAACCTTTGCCGAGACGAATAAACTCTACATTGGCAACAGCCTATTCAAAAAAAGACCAGCGAGAAGATGGACATGGATAGCTCCGAATGCTCAGTACCGAAACGAAATCGACTACATCATGATCGACAGAAGGCGACTACTTCAAGACGTCTCTGTCGTGGCTCCCTTCAACACCGGCAGCGACCATCGTTTAGTTCGGGCGAAAATCGTCATCGACAAGAAAAGAGAGAAGAAAGCGCTGCATATCTCAATGAAACACCAACGCATCAAGGCCTTCGACGAGATGGTATTGCAAGACGCCATCGAGAAAGAAAACTGGGATCAGATTGAAGAGATTGACAAAGACTACGACTCGCTAATCACCAAGCTAAAGGCATGCTTTAGGAAGGCTAAAGTCGACCAACAGCAACTCAAGGATGACAGAATCTCTGAGGAAACGAAGAGATTAATGGAAAGACGGAAATCCTTGAAAAGAAACAAAACAGACCTCGTCGAGTATTCCATCTTATGTAAAGCCATCAGGCAGCATCTGAAGGAAGACCTCGAGAGGTACAAATTAAGAAAACTGCTGAAAGTCGCTGAGAAAGGCATAAGCATGAAAAAATGCCGACGAGAAATGGCACAATATAGAAGGGAGGTGACGGCACTAAAAGACAACGATGGACAGACGGTGACTGACAAAAGAGGAATGGAGGAGGTTTGCATAAACTTCTACACGAATCTTTTCAAGTCATCCTTATTGTTCACTCCTCCGTCACCAAAGGCAATGGATGACGTGCCACCAATACTGGTTAACGAGATCGAAAGTGCTCTTCATCTGACAAAAAGCGGCAAAGCTCCTGGTAAAGACGGAATAACATCAGAAATGATCAGGAGCGCTGGGGAAACATTCTGGAAAGCCCTTGCGACAAGGTTCAACATCTACTTGAAGCAGGGCAAAATACCCTCTCAGTGGAAAGGGTCAAATACCATTTTGCTGTATAAAAAGGGCGATAAGGAAGATCTAAAGAATTATCGTCCCATTTGCCTCCTGTCTCAAATCTACAAACTATTTACTAAAATCATCGTAACGAGATTGTCAACCGATCTCGATTACCAACAACCCAGAGAGCAGGCAGGCTTTCGCAAAAACTACAGCACGATGGACCATATATTCACCCTGACACAACTGATAGAGAGGGCAAACGAATGCAAACTACCCCTATGTGTCGCTTTCGTCGACTACGAAAAGGCCTTTGATAGCGTCGAGATTAACGCAGTGCTAACGTCTCTCCACGAACAAGGTATCCCGGCCCAGTACATCAATCTCCTCAAAGAGGCAAACACCAACTGTACCACAGATATCAACTTACTATCGACACCAGTAACAGTCCCAGTAAACAAGGGTGTCAAACAAGGGGATACAATCTCCCCGAAACTTTTCACGGCATGCCTCGAAATGGTTCTTCGAGACATCGACTGGGATGGTGGTATCAGTATCAACGGTGAAATTCTGAATCATCTTCGATTCGCAGATGACATCGTGCTCATCGCTGAATCCACTAAGGAGCTCCAGGCCATGCTGACGACGCTGAGCACCAAAAGTGCCGCCGTCGGCCTCAAGTTTAACCGCATGAAAACTAGATTCATGCGCTCAGATATCACTCCTGCGGGCCAAATAGTGGTGGAAGGCGATGTAATTGAAGAAGTGAAAGAATATACCTATTTGGGGCAACTGGTGAATATGGAAGGCCAAAATTGATGGATCTCTTCGTGCCCATCTGTATAACAGCACAGTCTTGCCCGCGATGCTCTATTCATGCGAAACGTGGGCAACGACAAAAACAGAAGAACAACGACTTATAACAACACAGAGGGCAATGGAGAGATGTATGTTAGGAATATCGTTGCGTGAGCACATCCGATGCAAAGAGATACGCCGGAGAACTGGGATAAGCGACGTAATCGCAGAGTACAGGAAACAGAAGCTACGATGGGCAGGCCACGTAGCTCGAATGAATGACAACAGGTGGACCCGAGCAATTCTAGAATGGTACCCCCGAGAACAAAAACGACCGCTCGGAAGACCTCCAAAAAGGTGGCGAGACGAGATCGACAAGGCGATTGGTAAGACCTGGCAAAGGAAAGCAAGGTCGAGGACTGATTGGAAACGCATTGTGGCCAGCAACGTCAACAACGTTCGATAGCCTGGCCGATTCCAGTATTCCAGTATGTAGTTGATCAAGCGATTCAAAGAATAATCCTGTGGAGTTTTCTCTATATTCCAGCTAGCCATTCATTGTGCACATTTAGAGTGCATACCACTGGTATTGAACGACATTTTAAAATTATCATATTTTATTCGAAAAACCGAAGTGCATTGGATACCACAGGTGAGCACTACGTCGGCATTGTTTTACTGCATATGATATCTATCGTTAGTGGAGTGGTTTGAGGACTTGACAGTTTGGTGAATGCAATATCGCAAGCCTTTCGTATAAACCGATAGC